>JADRCD010183671.1:0-13165 GCA_019843815.1 Montemys delectorum
CACAAGGCCGAGGTCCCTCACTCCTATCGATGATCGAATTTGCAATCTTCCACCACATACCTGCTGCCAGTACACTCAATCCCACCCTGTATAGTCCTTGATTGGTGGTTGGGTCCTTGGGAGCTCTGAGGGTACTAGTTAGTAATTGTTGTTCGTCCTAAGGGGCTGCAAACCCTTCAGCTCCATAGAACCTTTCTCTAACTCCTTCATTGGGGACCGTGTACTCAGTTCAATGAATGGCTGTGAGCATCTACATCTGTATTAGTCAGGTATTGTCAGAGTCTCTTAGGAGATAGCTGTATGCTTGTCCTTCCTTCAGTCTCTGCTCCATATTTAATCTCTGCCACTCCTTCTGTGGGTGTTTGATTCCCCTTTTTAAGAAGGAATGAAATGTCCACCTTTTAGTCTTCCTTCTTCTAAAGTTTCTTGTGGTTTGTGGGTCGTTCTTCCTGTATTCCAAACTTCTGGGCTAATAACCACTTATCAAAGAATGCATACCATGTGTGATCTTTTGTGATTGGGTTACCTCACTCAGGATGATACTCTCCAGATCCATCCATTTCCCTAAGAATTTTATAAATTCATTGTTTTTAATAGCTGAGTAGTACTCCATTGTGTAGATGTACCATACTTTCTGTATCCATTCCTCTGTTGAGGGACATCTGGGTTGTTTCCAGTTTCTGGCTATTATAAATAAGGCTGCTATGAACATGGTGGAGCATGTGTCCTTATTACATGATGGAGCGTCTTGTGGGTATATGCCCAGGAGTGGTATGGCTGGGTCCTCTGGTAAAACTATGTCCAATTTCCGGAGGAATCGCCACACTGATTTCCAGAGTGGTTGTACCAGTTTGCAATCCCACCAGCAATGAAGGAGTGTTCCTATTTCTCCGCAGCCTCTCCAGCATCTGCTGTCACCTGAGTCTTTTATCCTAGCCATTCTGACTGGTGTGAGGTGGAATCTCAGAGTTGTTTTGATTTGCATTTCCCTGATGACTAGGGATGTTGACTCCATCTTCTGTCCTCCAAAACCACCAGGCATACACTTGTTGCAAAACACTGATACACAGAATATAAAAATAAATGAATCTTTTCAGAATCTTACAGTGTGTCTATTTGATTCAAGATTTAAATAAAGTCCACAAGTGGTTAATGGTTGACAAGTCAATCTTTTCCATCACCATCTGTATAAACTGTTCTCCGTTTGTCTTTCTTGGGATATAGTTTTGTCTTTTATTCTAATGGTGTTACAATGGGGAGGTTTTATTTTATTGGAAGAGTCAACTCTTTGCTTACCATGAAGTTCAGGACATACAGAAAAATGGTTGAAACTTAGGTTTGTTTTGCTGTTGGTGGTGGTGATTTGGTTTTTTTTGTTGGTGTGGTTGGTTTTTTTGTTTTGTTTTGTTTTTTTCCCTTTGTTTTGTTTTTAATTCACAATAATGAATTTACTCCTTTGTATTTATTAAGGATGTTTAAATTTTAAAAATAATAATATAAGCCTATTGTATAAATATATTGGACTATTAAACTATTATAATTATCCATTCTTTTGCACAAACTTTGGCATCTATGATCAGTGGAATATTTTCAAGTTAACTCAGTCTCTTTGATACAACACTGAGTCTTTGAAAATATCCTTGTTTTAAATGGGGCAAGATGTTCGAAAATTGTTATAAATTCTCTGCTCCTAACATCCAAATTACCAGTCTCTCCAGTAAGTTATACTTTCTTTCAGTGTAAAAAGACATTAGATATTAAGCTGAGCAGTAGGAATGCAACTGCCATGGGCTTGGTCATTGTTTCTAGGCCTTTCTGGTAAACATTTGAGAATTAATGTTCAATAAAATTACATTATGAGGCCATATAAGTGGTTTTAAAACTTTTTAACTTTTCAACTCTCAAATATACTAACATAATTACTCATTTGGTTTTATTTCACAATACATACCCAGCAAATTCAAAATAAAATATTACTATAGCAATTCTGTTATCAAAAATGTTTGATATTATTTTCTAGTTCTTTTTGTCATTTAAGTCTTAGTTTAACAAGAATATACAACCAAAGTACTGAAATTTAATTCCTCCCTGTGTGATGATTCTTTCCCTGTGATATTTAGTATGGTAGCTATTAGCCACATATGGCCATTAAATGTTTAATTTGACATAATTAAACCGAATTTGTCATTTAGGTTCATAGTCACATATTCCTAGCACTCAGTAACCATATGTGGCCAGGGGCTACTGCAGAGTGAACAATAGGGACACAGAACATTTTTATCATCACTTGAAACTCCATTAGGCAGCATTGACCGCTGGGTACTTCATTAAATATGTGAATTTTCTTCTTCTTAATTTTCAGATATGTGTTTGGTATGAACCTCATGTATTTTGTATATTAGAGAAGTATGCATTTCTGAAGACAGGCCCTTTATCTATTCATTGATATCCTATTTCAGGTCCTATCTCCTCTCCCTGTTTATTCCCTTCTCTATAATTAAACTGATCAGATTTACTAATTATAAGGGGAAAATTACAGATTTCAAATGGTATACCAGTCAATATTTAAGAAATATTGTGATTAAAAAATGTTAACACTTCTTCCATTGGTTATTTTCATCTAAACAGGTATGTATAACTAGATACACAGTTACATATATGTGAATGCCATGTAATTTTCTTAGATAAATGACAACATGTTATGAACGACTTAGTTAAAAAGCAGGAATGCTTTGATGAATAATCCTTTATAAATAAAGAAATATTGATTTTCCACAGGAGTTTTTTTTTTCTTTCTTTTAAAACAAATGCACCTGGAGAAATGCACAATTGAGTCACCAAGTCCAAACGAAATTCAGTAAGAGGGCATTTATTAATATAGTAACTTAAAGATCAAGTTCAAGTTCTAAATATCCCAAGTGGTGAATGAAAGGTGCCATGTGTGGAGGAACACAAGAGGATGCCAGAGAGTGGTACTAGCTAGTTCTCTAATAAGAAAATTTCAAATCCATGGTGTTGGTTGCCAGCAAATGCAATTTTTGAAAGGGTGGAACATGTTCATATTTCCTTAGTTTTTGTCAACAACTTAACAGCTGTGTTCCAAATGGACTGAAGTTGAGCCAAAATATTGTCTGGCAGCCCTGAAAACAGAATCTGACAATAATTGATTTTCAGAGCATTCACAGTATGAATCCCAACATTCCACAGTCTGGGGACCTAGTGGAAACAGGAGGAGGTGAACACAGATACTTATTGCTTAATTTTGTGCATAGTACATGACCAAAGAAAGTTTGAATAAGACGTTAGCCTCATCATTGTGCTCTGTTTCTTAAAGCACAATGAAATTTTTATGAAGATAAATAGTAAGTTTCTGTTTGGATGTTATCTTTAAATCTAAACGGGATGTGGTCTGCCATTGTGCTGTCATGTTTAGGTATGATTCAAGACAATATGCAGAGGAGCTTGCTCTCCCATTTGAAAATAAGAAAAGCAGTGAGTGTTTAGAGAACAAAAAGAAAGATGTGGAATATCACCTACTCCCAAAGTTCTTGGAAACCTGTAATTCTTTTCAAGAGTTGAATGTGAATGAAACTATAAGCACAACTTTGTATGTTAACTTTCTGAAATCTGTTGACCCACAAGCCAATATTACTGAAATAATTTTGAAACCTGTCTGACAAGCTTCCTATTCTAACTTTTAGCATGTACCAGGGCCAAACAATCAAAAGAAAAACAAAACAAATAAATGAAATCATAAATGAGCAGAGCTCTAGAGTTTTAGTGTAAAGTGTGGGAGCTGAAAAGTGAAGCTACTAAAATAAATTCAAAGGTCTGCTTGTCAATCATTTTCCTCAGAAAAGGGAACTGAGGCTCTAAGAGTTTATTTTGTAATGTCTGTCTCTCTTACTATAGGCAAAATCAAGCTAGACTTAAGAGTTCTGTGTTCCTATCCAGAATTATTCTCTTTTGTACTTTAAATTATGTATTTCCATCTCTACACAAGTCTCAAATAACTTCTCATTCCAAACATGATAAATGATAATTTTATTGAGAGTGTGAGCTTCCAGAATTGCATCTTCTCACTGACTCCCATTTCCTGACTGCAGAGTGCAACCACTCTCACTTCTGGCATCTCAAAAATCCCAGATGGTTTAGCTGACCTGGGCTAGGGGTCAATGTTTTCCAGGCCTTTGGCTCCACAGAACCGTTGAAGAGCTTTGATCTTGTGGTATATTTACTTTGCTTACTGCAGCCAAAATATGTTTCAGGCTGACAAAGTTTGCCTTTCAATAATCTTTGCCTCTGTACCTTATGTTCACTTCACTTTTAAGCATATTTTGCACTCATTTAACATCTTCCATGCTCTAGTCCAACATATACCATTAGATATTTTTCAAAATAGTGACTTTACTTAAATGATTAAAAGGAACAATAACAAATGCCAAAGCAACTTTAATACTTTAAGTACATACACATCAGGCATTTGTACTTGTTATCATTAGAACTGTCCTTTAAGATATATTAACACTGACTTCATAGCTGAAGAATTTGCCTTAGGGTACTTGAAGAAATTGTTCCAGATATGCAGAATAGATAGACCTCTTACAACGCTCTTGGAGTTCCTGCCTCAAGAGTGAGGAATAGTCTCATGCTAACTTACTATTCTATATTTTTCCAGTTTGTTAGTTAATAGTTTAGAGATCTAAAAAAGACATTATAACAGATTTCATTTTATTCTTGCTCTTACAATCTTTGCAACACCTCTTCCTCCATATTCCCTGATCTACCGATTCTCAATCTGTGATATAAATCCACTGGAACTGGGCTCACATGATCTAGTAATCTCTGCACTGTGCTCAGTCGTGATCGTATGAGATAATTTATTCTGTCTGCAATAATACAGGCATGGACAATGAAACAGAAACTGAGGGAATGGCCAACTAGAACTTGAGACCCATCCTACAGGCAAGTGCCAATCCCTAACACTACTAATGATACTCTTATTGTGCTTGCAGACAGGAACATGTTGTCCTATGAGAGTCTCTACCCAGCAGGTGACTCCTACACATACCCACAGTGGATGGAGCTTGGGGACTCTTATGGAAGAATAGTAGAAAGGATTGTGGGCCCCAAAAGGGATTGGAGCTCCACAGGAATACCAACAAAGTCAACTAACACGGATTCTTGTGACTCACAGAGTCTGAAACACCAACCAAAGGACATACTTGGGCTGAACCTAGGGCTCCCTGCATATATGTAGCAGATGTGCAGCTTGGTCTTCATGTGGGTACCAAACAAGTGGAACAGGGGCTATCCCAAAATCTTCTGCCTGTTCTTAGGATATGTTCTATTAGATGGGCTGCCTTGTTGGGCCTCAGTGGGAAAGGAAGTACCTAGCCTTACAGAGTCTTGAAGTACCAGGTTGGGGGGAGAGTCAGGTGGCCACAACCTCCTCAGAACAGAAGGGGAGAAAAGATGAGGGAAAGATTTTGGGAGGGGGTGACCAGAAAGGAAGCAGTAGGCAGGATACAAAATGAATACGTAAAAAAAATTAAATTAAACAAAAAAATAAATGATTGGACAAGTAAGAGATTCGAGGAACCACTTCCAAACATCAGTAATCTAGAGGTTGAGTATTGATAGCCTGAGTCACCAGCAGTTTCTCAAGAACACAACATAAAGTTTCAGGAACAAACTAATAATGGAAAAAAATAAGGCTGAGGAAAAGGAAATAATCTTTTGAATTAACTGCCACAAACAATAACAAACAAGTAAAACTGACCATTGTGCTCAGGTATAGAACAATTTGACTCTAAATAAATGAATGGGATCATACAAGCAGATGTAGGGGACACAAAAAACAGCAAAGTCAAATGGACAGAGACTATATCAGGAGTCTTAAAGAAATTAAAAGACAAATGTAAAGACTCAGCCCTGGCAATGAAACAGAGAGCCTATGTAAAGACTTGAAGTGTCGGGAGGATGCTGGGCCCACCTGTACAAACACATGCTGCTCTGTTCTGGGGAAGAAATGGAGATTATTTCACCATTCTATGGCAAACAGAGGTCCTTCAAAGGGCCATACCTACAAAGCAGAAGGTGAATCCTAAAACTGTGGAACATATAAACCTGAATGGAAAACTACTCAGGATAAAGAAAATTCTAAGTGCATGTATTGTTATAACTATGCTGTGATCCCAACACTTGGCCATAAAGCAACGTTCTACTTTGCCCAGGTTGTTTCTGAATCTACTCTTTAGCATTAACCAATAGTATCACAACAAAGAACTAAACAGTTAGAGGCATCAAGAACCAAGTCCGTTTGTGAAAACTCTGCTCAGTGACATGATTTTAAAGGATTTGGAAGAGTAAGTGATGATATCTTTTGGAATTCTTCCATAGATACTATTTCTTTCAACTAAGATTTTACAAGGGTTTTAAAACATTAAGTCCAAAGTTTTGAGCCTTAGAAGTTACCTAGAGGAAAATGATTGTGTATTCTTTATAGTTGAAGAACGTAGCATAGACCTAAGTACCACCAACAGAAATAGGAATGAGACAGAGATGGACAAGTGGACAGCCAAGAAAAGGGTGGATCTATTTTATTGGGCAGCTGGCTTATAAATACTTGAACATCTTTATTATTTAAAATAACTTTCAAATATATGCTACAGGTGGCTATTTGTGAAAAGTCAACAAAAGTATGATAGAGTTCATTATGCAATGAAAACTACTTCAAATATCAGTGCAAACAATTTGTCTTGACTTTTTGAAGTAATGGAAATTAAAAATTTCCAGGCATTAATGTTTATCTGTAATCACAGCAGGTATCTAAAGCAGGTGGATCACAAGTTTGAGGGCACTCAGGACTATATATTGAAGACTATGTCAGAACTCTCCTTCTCTCAGTCTCTGTCTGACTGGATGACTGTCTCTCTCTTGCTCTCTCTGTCTCTATCTCCCCCCTCTCACTTACACACTCACAAAGAGTCAGAAATTTAATGGAACTATCTGTAATTTGTTCAATTATTTTTAATTCGAGGGTGTGCATTTAAACTATAGGATGATCTGGCTGAAATGACTATTTAAAGGAACATGACATCTCAGCCTTACCATTAACCAAATTTATATTAAAGGTCTTCCAGATATATGAAAAGAACATTAACAATTGAGAAGAAAAATACACCTTTTGGCAATTGTGGAAGGAAGCCTGGGAGACTGTCCTGACCATATGTCCAGATGTCCAAATATTTCAGGGTTGAGCTACCAGACCTGGTGTGTCCAGACTACTGAGATATGAACAAGGGAGGCCACTGCCCAGAAATTCTAAACTGGGCAGAACATCTCAAATATTCCTCTGTTACCCAAAGTCTGTGTAGAATGAGGCACCTTCCTTTTAAATAAGTTTAAAAAGACATTTTAAGGTATCACTTTTAACAGAAACAGAGCATAGACTAGAAAATAAGGGAAAATCCTATAGCTTGCTCACTATACAGAAGAGATAGGGAACAGAGCAAGGTAAGGAAACAAAGGACTATAGTGTGGATAACTAAGTAATGGCCTCCAAAGATATGCTAATCTTAGACTTGAGACCTCATTGTCAGTTTGTGGGTTTGGAATTGTCTAGGGAACACACCACTGAAGGTTCTATGCCCCAGTGTGGGGGAATGCCAGGGCCAGGAAATGGGAGAGGGTGGGTCGGTGAGCAGGGGAAGGGGGGAGGGAACAGGGTTTTGTTTTGTTTTTGCTTTTTTGTTTGTTTGTTTGTTTGTTTGTTTTACTTTTATTTTATTTTTTTATTTTTTTGGAGGGGACACTGGGAAAGGAGATATCATATGACATGTAAATAAAGAAAATATCTAATAAAAAAAAAAGAGATGTTTAATTAAGAAAGGAAGAACCACTCTGAATATGAACAGCACTGTTTATGGCTAACATTAGAGACTGATCAAAAGTAAAGGTAAAGAAAGACCAAGAGGAAGAAGGAAGAGGAGGAGAAAGAAGAGGAGGGAGAGGAGGAGGAGAAAGAAACAGAAGAGAAAAGAAAAGGAAGAGGCCCACTGAGAAACAGTATATATCCCTCTATTTCTGACTCACTGTGACTAGCCTCCTCCTATTCCTGTATTCATGCCTTCCCTGCCCTGGCAAATTTCATACCCTCAAATTGTCAGCCAAACAAAAACCTTTCTTTGTTTCTTCGGTTGCTTTTGTCAAGTATTTCTTCACACAAGGAAAAAGTACTTAATACACTGAAATTTATTTATTTTATCTTATGTGGCCAAAGGGGAATTTAATGAAAATCTGAATAAAGAAATGAAATAGAAAGATTGGTAGAGATTATCAAGGTCAGAGCTAAATGTAGTCTTATATATCCTGATAAACAGAAGAAGAAAATCCAAACATAGGAGAAGTAATGTGATGCTACAAACAAGAAGGTCTCTTAATGATGGAAACTGTAGGAATAGATTAGTGGCTGAGGATGCAGGTAGGGTCCAGACACTGAGTGAGGTAAGGAACTGAAGCCTCCAGAAGAATTTGTCTGTGGGCAATGTGATTTTAAAACACTTACAAATGAATTTCTATACTCATAATTGAAAAAGAATAAATTTCATCTATTAAGGTGATTAAATTTATGTTGACTAGCTATTATAACCTGAGAAAGTTAGTACACATGGTAACTAAGAATATGGTTGTCAGATTCAAAGAAATTAATTAGAAAACTGTCCCTAACACTGAATAACTAGGGATTTAATTTCCAGTAAATTCAGCTTCCTTGTGTTGTGCATAATTAACGAAATAGTTCATGCAAACCATTTCAACAGAAATTATAACACAGAATGTGTTCAGTAATAGGATGTTATAGCCTTATGGAAGGGAGGATGGGACAATTGCTGAATCCAACTAAGTCCCAGGTTCTTCATGGCTTGAAAATCATCTCAGCTCCAAGATCATTTTAGGATGTAGAGATTTCTGTTTATCATTATTTTCCCAATTGGCAATCTATGACTGACAACCTGTATTGCTTGTGCAGTTAATTATTAGACCATGTTAAACTCCAACACTATCTGGAGCTTCTCATAACCTGGGAACATATTTATCAGAGGTGTTTTTAAACCAAACGAGTTCAAGGTGAAGGTATCAAATACAGTTGACAGAAATGCAGTGTCAGGAATCTGTCAAATCTTGCTCCCAGCCTTAGATTATTCATGAATAAAAATAAATCTATTGGATATTAATAGGAGACTAATAATGAGACAAATACCAGGCCTGTTTATTCATTAAATAATTTTAATGATAAATTTAAATAAATTATTTTTGTATCTAAAGTCCCAGAAAATCAGATATCTTTGCCACCTTGTTTGGCAAATCATAAACAATATTACTCCAATTGAGTTGTAATACTCTTAAAGAATATTACTTCAGTAATATAATGAAAAATTCCCCTTTACTCTTACAATCTGACATAACCTTTTTCTCCCTTAAAATTACATGTTGATAAATGTGAGTGACATTTGAAGAATTCTACTTCCTAGTTTTATTTGAACTAAAGTAAAAAAAAAAAAGACTTTAATGATGTCCATGAAGGCATCATTTGAGGATAACAAGTTAATTGGTTATAAAGTTTATTCACAGACTTACCAACACTGTCTGTTTCTGTGGCAACACAAAGATAGTTGTGGAAAATGAATCTTGGTCTGATCATAATTAAACCCTCAATATAGACACAATTCATATCTTCAGAATACTCTCCACCATGGCAACCAAGACTATTTGGGCTCTGCTTATTCTGGGGATACTGCAGGATCCAAATGTCCCAAACAGCAGTAGCTTTTGATCAGACTCCATTACAGTAGATCTAAAGAAGATCTGTAGTTCACGTCAATTTCTGTGACGTTTCTTCTCTGTCTTCAGACTCATTAGCTAATTAACTTGATGTTCCACTATCAGGTGCTTAGTAGCTACATAAGGCTCTGAACAAAATTATTCGTGAAGAGCCAAAACTCAGAAAGAGGAAGTGATTTCTTTCAGATTATGTATTTCATCACCTGGAGACCAAATATTAGAACTCAAGCACCTCAACTCCTTACCTCACTCTTCTTCTTCCAAACTGTCGGAGACACAACTTATAAATGGTCTGATAGTACACTATGCATAATCTGAAAATGTCAGAATTTACAATTTATACTTCAGATTAAAAAAAATCTCATGGCTAACTACCCAGAAGAATGAGAACTTATTTTTCAGTATTATTAAAGAAGCTTCCAAGTTCACCCTTAACAGGAGAAAATAAGTGGACCTCAAAAGTTTCTGTGAGGTTAGGGATCTATAAACAGCCATAAATTCAGTGAAAGGCCATTGCCATAAGATCTGTTTCCAACTGTCATTTCTACCCTCTCTTCAAGTGCTTATCTTCTTTGAACTGTCCTGTTTTACTTTCCTCCTCTCCATGATTCAGAGATCAATTAGGAAAGCTGATGACAAAAAAATCAGACCTGTCTGCTAATAGAGGATAGAAAGGTCCTGAAAGGTAGAAATTGGGAGTCACTTTGTTTTAGTTTGGGAGTAGAATTCATTTTATATTATACACTAAATCCCATGCTCAGTGTCTTTTATATAGTGAAATTTTTGCTGAATAAAAAATAAAGTTAATAACTCATGCCTACTGTGACACATTTATGTTTCTTCTATGTGTAAACTACTCAAAATACTTGCAAAACCAAAATCAATAATTGTGTCTGTGATAGTTTGAATTAGAATGAGCACCATACATTTGTATATGTTAATATTTGGCCCATTCACTTTCAGTAGTGCCATTGAATGACACTATTAGGGGGTGTAGCCTTGTTGAAGGATGCTTGTCAAAGGTAGACTTTGAGGTCTTATAAACATTTTAAGTCTAGTCAGTGTGTCTCAGTTCCCTTACTTCTGCCTGCCAAACTGCATATAGAACACTCAGATTCTTCTCCAGCACCATGTCTGCCTGCACACAGCCATGTTTCCTGCCATGATGACAATGGACTAAACCTCTAATGTGTAAGCCAGACCCAGTTAAATATTGTTCTTCATAAGAGTTAACATGGTCATGGTGTCTCTGCATGGCAATAAAATCTTAATTTAGACAGAAGTTGGTACCAGGGATAGGGGTATTGCTGTGACAGGTCTGACCATGCTTTGGTTTGGAGAAATGTGGACTTTGGAAATTTGGAACACTTTAAATGGGATTTAATGAGCCATCTCACTAGGAATATAGAAGACAGTGATGCTGAAGGTGATTTGAACGGTGAAGGTATGGCTCAAGATGTTTTAGAGAAGAATATTAGTTTATGGCCTAGAAACTATTCTTGTAATATTTTGATTAACAATGTAGCTGATTTTTGTCCTTGTCTGAAAAGTGTGCCTGAGACAAAAGTCAAAGTTTTGGATTAACTCTATTGGGAAAAGAAATCTCAAAACAGCATAATATAGACTCCATTCTGTGGTTATTAGTGTTCACTTTTATTCAGATTTATAATGAAAAGAAGCAAGCAGAGCAAAGAAACATAGAAAATGTACAATTGGAAAAGATAAGGGGGTGCCACAAAGTAGAATAGAGCTAAATTCTGTGTTTGAGTTGATAAACTGATTAAAGAAATGCCTGATGTGAATCATCAGGGATCCATTCCATATACAGTTACTAAACTCAGACACTATTCTGGATGCCAACAAGTGTTTGCTTACAGGAACCTGATATAGCTGTCTCCTTAGAGGCTCTGCCAGTGCCTGACAAATACAGAGGCGGATGATCTCAGCCAACCATTTGACTGAGCACATGGTCTCCAATGGAGGAGCTAGAGAAATGACCCAAGGAGTTGAAAGGGCTTGCAGCCCCATAGGAGGAACAATAATATAAACCAACCAGTACTAGTTCACAGGGACTAAACCACCAAACAAAGAATGCACATGGAGGGATCCATGGCTCCAGCTGCATATGTAAGCAGAGGATGGCCTTGTCAGTCATCAGTGTGAGGAGAGGTCCTTGGTGCTGTGAAGGCTCAATGCCTCAGTGTAGGGGAATGCCAGGTCAGGGAAGCAGGAGTGGATGGGTTGGTGAGCAGAGGGAGGGAAGATGGTATAGGGGGTTCTCTGGGGGAAAACCAGAAAAGCAGATAGGATTCTAAATGTAAATAAAGAAAATATCATTTTTTTTCTCTCCGGTGACTTTTTAAGGTGGGACCAGCCAGGAGGCACAAGCCTCAGAAGGGGCAGGGAAGCTAGGGATAGGATCCTTTCTACCTCCATCTACACCTAGGAAGGACAGCGGATCCACAGTCCTCTCTGCACCTTTCCTGCAAGCAGAGAGCCTATTTCTGGGGTGTGCTCTGACCCCAGGGCTCAGAAGGGACAATTGATCCACAGCACTCTGCACAAGGGTTTTACCAAAGGAGAGCTCATCTCCCAAAAGTGCTGACACAGGCTTATAGACTCACAGAAGGAACAAGCTCCAGCTAGAGACAGCAAGAACATCTAAACACCAGAGATCAACAGATGGCGAAAGGCAAATGCAAGAATCTTACCAACAGAAACCAAGACTACTTGACTTCATCAGAACCTAGTACTCCATCCACAGCAAGTCCTGGATATCCCAAAACACCAGAAAAGCAAGATTTGGGTCTAAAGTCATATCCCACAATGGTGATAGAGGAATTTAAGAAGGACATGAATAACTTCTTTAAAGAAATACAGGAGAACACAGGTAAACAGGTTCAAGCCCTTAAAGAGAAAACACAAAAATCCCTTAAAGAATTACAGGAAAGCACAACCAAACAGGTGAAGGAATTGAACAAAACCATCCAGGACCTAAAAATGGAAATAGAAACAGTTAAGAAATCACAAAGAGAGACAACACTGGAGATAGAAATCCTAGGAAAGAAGTCAGGAACCATAGATGCAAGCATCACCAACAGAATACAAGAGATAGAAAAGAGAATCTCAGGTGCAGAAGATACCATAGAAAACATTGACACAATAGTCAAAGAAAACACAAAATACAAAAAGTTCCTAACCCAAAACATCCAAGAAATCAGGGCACAATTAGAAGACCAAACCTAAGGATAACAGTTATAGAAGAAAGTGAAGACCTCCACCTTAAAGGGCCAGTAAATATCTTCAACAAAATTATAGAAGA
>JADRCD010183671.1:13265-42618 GCA_019843815.1 Montemys delectorum
CTCCACCTTAAAGGGCCAGTAAATATCTTCAACAAAATTATAGAAGAAAACTTCCCTAACCTAAAGAAAAAGATGCCTATGAACATACAAGAAGCCTATAGAACTCCAAATAGACTGGACCAGAAAAGAAATTCTTCCCACCACATAATCATCAAGACACCAAATGTACAAAACAAAGAAAGAATATTAAAAGCAGTGAGGGGAAAAGATCAAGTAACATATAAAGGCAGACCTATCAGAATTACACCAGATTTCTCGACACAGACTATAAAAGCCAGAAGAGCCTGGTATGATGCCATATAGACCCTAAGAGAACACAAATGCCAGCCCAGGCTATTAGACCCAGTAAAACTCTCAGTTACCATAGATGGAGAAACCAAAGGATTTCATGACAAAACCAAATTTACACAATATATTTCCACAAATCCAGTCCTTCAAAGGGTAATAAATGGAAAACTCCAACACAAGAAGGGAAACTACATCCTAGAAAAAGCAAGAGAGTAATCTTCCAACAAAACTAAAAGAAGATAACCATATGAACAGAATTCCAATTCTAACAACAAAAATAACAGGAAGCAATAATTACTTTTCCTTAATATCTATTAATATTAATGAACTCAATTCCCCAATAAAAAGACATAGACTATCAGACTGTGTACATAAACAGGACCCAACATTTTGCTGCATACAGAAAACCCACCTGAGTGACAAAGACAGAAACTACCTCAGAATAAAAGGCTGGAAAACAATATTCCAAGCCAATGGTCCAACAAAAAAAAGCTGGAGTAGCCATTCTAATACCAAATAAAATCGACTTTCACCCTAAAGTGATCAAAAAAGATAAGGAGGGACACTTCATACTCAAAGATATAATCTACCAAGATGAACTCTCAATTCTGAACCTCTATGCTCTAAATGCAAGGGCATCTACATTCATAAAAGAAACTTTACTTAAGCTCAAAGCATACATTGTACCATACACAATAATAATGGGAGATTTCAATACCCAACTCTCTGCAATGGACAGATCATGGAAACAGAAACTAAACTAAGACACAATGAGACTAACAAAAGTTATGAAACATGGATTTAACAGATATTTATAGAGATTTTTACCCTAAAACAAAAGAATATACCCTCTTCTCATCACCTCATGGTACCTTCTATAAATTGACCATATAATTGGTCACAGATCAGCCTCAACAGATTCAAGAAGATTGAAATAATTCCTTGCTTCATATCAGATCACCATGGACAAAGGCTCCTCCTCAATAACAATATAAACAATAGAAGGCCCACATACACGTGGAAGCTGAACAATAATCAACTCAATGATAACTTGGTCAAGGAAGAAATAAAGAAAGAAATTAAAGACTTTCTAGAGTTTAATAAAAATGAAGCCACAGCATACCTAAACTTATGGGACACAATGAAAGCAGTCCTAAGAGGAAAACTAATGGCTTTAAGTGCCTCCAAAAAGAAACTGGAAAGAGCATACACTAGCATGTTGACAGCACATCTGAAATCTCTAGAGCAAAAAGAAGCAAATTCACCCAAGAGGAGTTGAAGGTAGGAAATAATCAAACTCAGGGCAGAAATCAACCAAATAGAAACAAAAAGAACTATACAAAGAATCAACCAAACCAGGAGCTGGTTATTTGAGAAAATCAACAAAATAGATAGACCCTTAGCCAGACTAACTAGAGGGCACAGATACAGTATCCTAATTAACAAGATCAGAGATGAAAAGGGAGACCTAACAACAGACACTGAGGAAATCCAAAAAAACATGAGATCTTACTACAAAAGCCTATACTCAACAAAACTGGAAAACCTGGATGAAATGCACAATTTTCTAGACAGATACCAGGTAACAAAGTTAAATCAAGATCAGATCAACATTCTAAACAGTCCCATATCTGTTAATGAAATAGAAACAGTCATTAATAGTCTCCCAACCAAAAAAAGCCCAGGACCAGATGGGTTTAGTGCAGAGTTTTATCAAACCTTCAAAGAAGACCTAATACCAATACTCCTCAAACTATTCCACAAAATAGAAACAGAAGGTACTCTACTCAATTCATTCTATGAAGCCACAATTATTCTTATACCTAAACCACACAAAGACCTAACAAAGGAAGAAAACTTCAGACCAATTTCCCTTATGAATATCGATGCAAAAATACTCAATAAAATTCTTGCAAAATGAATCCAAGAACACATCAAAAGAATCATCCATCATGATCAAGTAGGCTTCATCCCAGGGATACGGGGATGGTTAATATACAGAAATTCATCAACACAATTCACTATATAAGCAAACTCAAAGAAAAAGCATATGATCATCTCATTAGATGCTGGGAAATCATTTGACAAAATCCAACATCCCTTCACGATAAAAGTCTTGGAAAGATCAGGAATTCAAGGCCCATACTTATACATAGTAAAAGCAATATACAGCAAACCAGTAGCCAACAGCAAACTAAATGGCGAGAAACTTGAAACAATTCCATTACCATCAGGGACTAGACAAGTCTGCCCACTCTCTCCCTACCTATTCAATATTGTACTTGAAATCCTAGTCAGAGCAATTAGATAACAAAAGAAGATCAAAGTGATATGAATTGGAAAGAAGTCAAATTATCACTATTTGCTGATGATATGGTAGTACATTAAGTGATCCTAAAAATTCTACCAGAGAGCTCTTAAACTTGATAAACAACTTCAGCAATGTAGCTAGATATAAAATTAACTCAAGCAAATCAGTGGCCTTCCTCTACACAAAGGATAAACAGGCTGAGAAAGAAATTAGAGAAACAACACCCTTCACAATAGTTACAAATAATATGAAATACCTTGGTGTAACTCTAAGTAAGCAAGTAAAAGATCTGTTTGACAAGAACTTCAAGTCTCTGAAGAAGGAAATTGAAGAAGATCTCAGAAGATGGAAAGATCTCCCATGCTTGTGAATTGGCAGGATTAATATAGTAAAAATGGCCATCTTGCCGAAAGCAGTCTACAGATTCAATGCAATCCCCATCAAAATTCCAAATCAATTCTTCACAGACTTAGAAAGAGCAATTTACAAATTCATCTAGAATAACAAAAAACCCAGGATATCGAAAATTATTCTCAACAATAAAAGAACCTCTGGTGGAATCACCATCCAGGACCTTATGCAGTACTATAGAGCAACTGTGATAACAACTTCATGGTATTGATATAGTTACAGGCAGGTAGATCAATGGAATAGAATTGAAGACTCAGAGATGAACCCACACACCTATGGCCACTTGATTTTTGACAAAGGAGATAAAATCATCCAAAGGAAAAAAGAGCATTTTCAACAAATGGTGCTGGCTCAACTGGAGGTTAGCATGTAGAAGAATGCAAATTGATCCATTCTTACCTCCTTGTACAAAGTCCAAGTGGATCAAGGACCTCCACATAAAACCAGATTCACTGAAACTAATAGAAAAGAAAGTGGGGAAGAGCCTTGAGCACATGGGCACAGGGGAAAATTTCCTGAACAGAACACCAATAGCTTATGCTCTAAGATCAAGAATTGACAAATGGGACCTCATAAAATTGGAAAGCTTCTGTAATGCAAAAGACACTATCAGTAGGACAAAATGGCAACCAACAAATTGGGAAAAGAGCTTTACCAATCCTACATCTGATAGAGGGCTAATATCCAATATATACAAAGAACTCAAGAAGTTAGACTCCAGAGAGCCAAATAACCCTGTTAAAAAATGGGGTAGAGAGCTAAACAAAGACTTCTTAACTGAGGAGTACTGAATGGCTGAGAAGCATCTAAAGAAATGTTCAATATCATCAGGGAAATGCAAATCAAAACAACCCTCAGATTCTACCTCACACCAATCAGATTGGCTAGGGTAAAAGACTCAGGTGACAGCAGATGCTGGTGAGGTTGTGGGTAAAGAGGAACACTCCTTCATTGTTGGTGAGACTGTAAGCTGGTACAACCACTCTGAAAATCAGTTTGGTGGTTCTCTGGAAATTGGACAGTACTACCAGAGGACCCAGCTATACCACTCCTGGGCATACATCCAGAAGATGCTCCAATATGTAATAAGGACACATGCTCCACCATGTTCATAGCAGCCTTATTTATAATAGCCAATAAGTAGAAACAACCCAGATGTCCCTCAGCAGAGGAATGGATACAGAAAATGCGGTACATCTACACAATGCAATACTACTCAGCTATTAAAAACAATGAATTTATGAAATTTTGGGGAAATGGATGGATCTGTAGAATATCATCCTGAGTGAGGTAACTCAATCACAAAAGAACACACATGGTATGCACTCTCAGATAAGAGGATATTAGCCCAGAAGATTGGAATACACAAAGTACAGTCCACAAACCACAAGAAACTCAAGAAGAACGAAGACCAATGTGTGGATACTTCATTCCTTCTTAAAAGGGGGAACAAAATGCCCATGGAAGGAGTTGCAGAGACAAACTATGGAGCAGAGGCTGAAGGAAGGTCAATCCAGAGACTGTTCCACCTGGGCATCCTTCCCATATTCAACCATCAAATTCAGACACTATTGTGGATTCTGGTAAGTGCTAGCTGACAGGATCCTTATATAGCTCTTTCCTAAGAGGCTCTCACAGTACTTGACTAATACAGAAGTAGAGACTCACAGTCATCCATTAGACTGAGTACAGGGTCCCCAATGAAGGAGCTAGAGGAAGGACCCAATGAGCTGGAGGGTTTTCTGCCCCTTAGGACGAACAACAATATGAACCAAATATTACCCTCAGAGATCTCAGGGACTAAACCATCAACCAAAGTATACACATGCTGTAACTAATGACTCCAGCAGCATACGTAGCAGAGGATGGCCAAGTCGGTCATCAATGAGAGGAGAAATCCTTGGCCCTGTGAAGGTTTTATGCCCCAGTGTAGGGGAATGCCAGGGCCAGGAAGCAGGAGAAGGTGGTGAGTTTAGCAGGGTGAGGGGGGAGGAAACTAGAGTTTTGTTGTTGATGTTGTTGGTTTTGTTTTTTTTTATTTTTATTTTATTTTTTTCATTTTTTTTCAGAGGGGAAACTGGGAAAGCAGATATCATATGACATGTAAATAAAGAAAATATCTAATAAAAAAGAAAATATCTAATAGATAAATAATAAATAAAAAAAGAAATGCCTGTTGTTAAAGGGAAAAAAGGGAGTTGTGAACACAAATCAAGATCCCACCCAGCTAAGCTTCGAGTTTGTGAAGAAAACTTGAAGAAAACCTCAGAACTAAATAAAGTGGTACGTGCCTTTAAAATCAGCACTCCGGGTGCGTAAGTGTGACGATCTCTGAGTTCAAGGAGAACCTAGTCTACAGAGTGAGTTCTAGGACAGCCAAGCTTAGGCAATGATGGAAAATAAAAAGTTAGCAAAGATGTAAAGGAACGAGCAGGGCCCAGCAAGCAGCATAACTTGGCAGCTTTGACTACATGGTTTTGGCTTTAAAGTCAAGGACAGAAGATAGGGCTTATGGAATTTCTTTCCGCAAACACTAAAGCCAGGCATGTGTCAGGGATGTCCCTGAATGGAGGACTAGAGAAGCCATGGTGTGAGACTGTGAAGGTGAAGTCTGGATTGCCTTTAGAGACCCTAGGACTCTGGAGATGCCAAAGTTAGGAGATACCTGCCAAGGAAGCCGCTAATGGCTTCTAGCCCAACAGAAGGAAATGTGTTACAGTTGACAAAGCTGAAAAGAAGTTGGAAAACTGAAGCAAGCTTTGACATTAGACACTGAGATAGAGTTTGGAGTTTCCCAAGCTGGTTTGTGGTCTTGCTTTCATCCACTATTTCCTTAATATGTTCCTTTTTTTTATTTTTGGAATGGTAGTATATATCTTGTGCAAGAAGTATGTGATCTGCTTTTTGATTTTGATTATAGTTAAGAAAGTGCATAAATCTCAGAAGAAACTGTACTTTGGACTTTCAAACAGAGTTAAGACTTAAAGATTGGCAGTACTTTTGAAGTTGGATCAATGCATTTCTGCAGTATGGTATGGCCACAAACCTATGGAGGCTAGGGAATAGAATCTGGTGGATAAATAGGAATGGTCCCTATATATTTATGTGTAGTGTTTAGTTATAAAAAAAAAAACAATCCACCAGCTGGGCAGTGGTGCCACATCCCTTTAATCCCAGCACTCGGGAGGCAGAGGCAGGAGGATTTCTGAGTTCGAGCCCAGCCTTGTTTACAGAGTGAGTTCCAGGACAGCCAGGGCTATACAGAGAAACCCTGTCTCAAAAAAAAAAAAACAGATAAAAACAAACAAACAAACAAAAAAAGCAACCCACGCTAAACCATCTATGTACTGGCATAGGTATTTTCAATGACCCCCATGGTTCCTAAGGCTAGCTTGCTACCAAGCCCCTCACAATTCCCTGGTTTTTGCTGCTAGCTGTGGGAGTGCTCTCACCAGGCAGCACTTTCTCAAGTACCAAGTCAGCCTGCATGCTCCCATATTTCTTGCAGTAATGATAATGGACTAAACCTCTGAAGTGTAAGCCAGCCCAGATTAAATATTTTTCTTTATAAGTATTGCTGTAGTCATTCTCTCTCTCTCTCTTTAAACAATGAAACCTTAACTAAGACAGTGTTCAACATAATAGATATATCAGACCGCTGTTCTGTTTTTTGTTTGTTGTTGTTTTTAAATAGCACATTAACCATTCTGTACTTCTTAGCATTATCTACAGGTGGGAAAAATAATACTTAGATTTCCCACTAGATGATCAAAGGTAAGTTACACAAGATCTTACAAGCAATTATCTAAGCATTTTTCCTTCTCCCAACATTTGGACATTAAAAGATTAGTGGTAAGTCAGTCCAAGGTCAAAGTTACTATGGATCCCT
This sequence comes from Montemys delectorum, assembly GCA_019843815.1. NCBI lineage: Eukaryota > Metazoa > Chordata > Mammalia > Rodentia > Muridae > Montemys > Montemys delectorum. Next base: position 20,165 of record JADRCD010183671.1, read on the forward strand.
GAACATACCGAACAGAGTTCCTACATCATTACTACAACTGTCATCACTACCATTGGCTGACACTGCACTTACAGAGTGGGTAGAAAACTTTCAACTTTTAAGTATATGACTGCATTCAAGCCACTATAATAAAAATCAATAAATGAGATAGCTTATCAGAAAAAATTACTTTTCACTGTTCTGGAATGGGAAGCTGAGAAGGGTAAACTCAGGGTGCCAACAGTGATCATTAACTTTTTGTTTCAGAGACGGTAACTTCAAGTAGAATAATCACATGGAGGATCAAGGCAGGTTACTGGCATTCTTCCACAGGGGTGGTTAAGCCAATTTGGTATGGAGCTAATCACCTTCCAAAATCCATGCTTTGGTATCATCACATTGATGAGTCAGCTTCATTTTATTGAGTGGGTGTACAAATATTGAGAGTACAGCATTAAGTTACTTAGAGTTTTAGAAGAGTTTTTCCACATACTCTGTCACATACTCTGAGGTTGATTCCACATTTCTTATTTTTCCTGCATATCCTCTATTAATCTCACTTGCAATAACAAGGCCTCACCTTTATATATAATATTTAGGTTGATAGCAAAGGGAAGGGAATCTTAAACCTCAGTTCTCCTGCAGTGAGTTCTCAATAAACAACTCTGTCTCCCCACAGTTTTCATTAGTTAAATTTATTCCTTTAAATTTATTCTTTTCATATGTGTATATAAGGCATACTGATCAATCCATTTCTAAAAGCCAAGTGAATTAACATTCACAACTTTGTTCTAAGTTAACAGATAGGTTTGTAAAGAGAAAAGACAAATCTGAAAGTTCAACCTGGACACCACCTATCAAGGAGCTACACAGTTGAACACAGCCTACATTAATATCCATTTGCTTTGTGAGTGTAGAAACCAAAACCTTTGATTCGAAATTACAGATGTTCAGTAGAAAAGATACCTGGGCTTAAGCCTGACATGTTGGGAGAATAGCATATAACAATATTTAAATACTTTAGGTAATTGCATGTAAATCCCTAACACATACAAGGCTATATTGCTTTCTATTCTTTATTATATTTTATGATTGCACATCTAATAATTTGTGTGATATTTCCCAGTTGTGAAATGTCCCTGATTGCCAGCGATTAAGATTAAATGAGAAGATTGCTCTCCTCCCCCAGGTGGTTGTTAGGAAACATCTGAATCATAGGGAGTTGCTGGGTGAGCTGAGAGAGTGCCTCTCCCTAGCAATCTTGAAGTTGCAAAAGTAAACATTCAACATATGAGGCATCAACACACTTATTTGCACTGCAGGTTACTACTCCAAAGTGTCCATTTTCTTTATAATTTAGAAAATCAAGAGCTTCTTAGTTAGGAAAAACAAGGCTATAAGCTTCAAGCTCTATAGTTTCATATAGATTAAGCCAAATGACATAATACTGATTCAGAACAGGTATTTGAGCTTCATAAGTGTCAGAACAATACAACTCTTCATTAATGATGACATCAGCTAGATTTGTCGTGTCTCATTTTGGACCCTATTAAAATACAAAAGCAAAAACAGAACAATAAGGATGAAGTTAAAGCCAACAGGAAGAAGAGACAGGGATGGCCATTCAAAGTTGGATCAGCCTAAGGCAGCTGTCTCGAAGGAGGTGAGTACATGAGGCAACCCATGGTTAGTAAAGGATGACTGACAGTACCTCATCAAAATTCTAGTAAATATATAATGAACTTTAAACTATGTTAAAACTGTGTCTTCTACTGTTTTTAGATAACTGAAGTGTCTTTACTGATTTACATTTATTCTTTCTGCCCCCTTGGACACCTACCTTCATTATTTTTGGCTAAGACCCATTTTAGTCCTCAACTGTTGCCTCAAGAATAACATTCCTGGTGTGAACACTCTGATCCCTACAGACAGAAACAATCACATTCCACTCTCACCCAACAATGCATTTAGTTTTGAAAACCACTAACCATTCAAAAGCAGTTTTTCAGTGCTCTTCAGACTCAAGGACAACAAGTTTGCGACTTGGTGGGTACTCAACAAATATTTGATGTTTTCATAAAGTGGCTCTCCGTTTAAGTTCTCTGAAGCTCAGATAATGTCTACACCTTTCAAACAATCAGTGAAGACAAAACTATTTTTATGTTAACATAACAAAGACATTTTCCTTTTCATCCTGTTGTGACATTACAAAGCAGAAGCAGTTGTGGATGATGTAACTAGATCCAGAGCATGAGTCAGGCCAGTAACAAAGAAAGAACATCATTTACCCCACTCTTCGCTCACTGTCAATCACTTTCAGGAAATCCAGTGCCCATTCCAATGAAGAACATCCTTTATAAAATAATAAAATAATTCTAACTTTATGAAATATTTATCCTGAATACATGTCTTTTATATATTTTATGTGGTAACTTCATCTGTTTGGATTTAAAAGTACTGCTGCAGTAGAATAATTTTCTGATTAAAAAATTCTTTTCTGATTGAATGAGCTTCAAGATTACTTCCTAGGGCTTATCTTGACATAATATGTTTATTGGAAAAAAACACCACAAAGCAAATAATCCAAAAATTGATGTTCAGATTTGGAACCTAGAGCAATTATGACATCATTGAAAGGAAGAAAACTGTATATTCAAGGGACACATCTTATGATGCAAATTATACAAGTCAACGTTTTTAGACTTTTGGAAAACATAAGACTTCCATTTTGTGCTTTGCCAAAGATAATTGAAGATTTTTATAATTAAAATCAGATGTAATATTACAAGAGAGAATCCTGGGTATTTAGTGATGAATTGTATCAACATTTACAGCTTCATTAGTATTTGTTGATCATTAGAAAATTAATTGCTAAGAGTAGATATTCAAATAGATGACTGATGAAAATATCTGTGTATAGTAAAAGCCTAGAGATAGAGAAGACTGAGACAGCCTTTCAATCACACCCCCAACAATGATGGTCAAAGAGAAGCAAGGGGAACAGAAGAGCTGTATATAATCAGGTTTCATAAGATTTCCTGCAAGATGATAGGTTATGTGGAGTGGAAGTCAGCAATTTTAGGAGATCAGCCTTCTTGCAGGGATGGGATAAATTAATTAATTTACACTCTTCAACCCCTAACTCTGAGCAGGGATGGGAACCAAGAACTTTGAACAAATGTGCTGGATTTTGCATGGTAGTAACAATGCTGTCAGCCAATCATAACCTAAGAAAGAAGAGCTAGGCTATGCATTTCCATGTAACCTTAATGGTGTAATGCAATGAACTGTAAATTACAAAAGAATCCAATGCATATGGTTACATACCATAATCAAACTGACTTGAAAATACCATTGTCAGTGATGAGTTTGTCACATTACAACTTGTCTTTCAGTAGCATTCATTTTTTAAAGAATCTACTATTGGTTGACTTTGATGCAGTATTAAAGATAAGCCTTAATATGGAAAAATATTCCTCTTTTTTCCAACCACTTATCCAATTAAGACAAGATTTTCTCCAAGCATTAAACTTAAATATAAAGAATGTGTCTCAACATATATAAGTCTGCAATTGTCACACATCTAAGAATACACATATAAGCAACACTAATTAGGGACTTCATGGTTTTAAACAACAAAACAAGGTAACAAATTTGAGTGGGTAGAGAACACAGAACTTGTCTGGGAGGATATGGAAGAGGAGATCAAAATCCAATATATGAAATTCTCAAAGAAGTAATAAAAACTATTTTTAAAGTGTCTCTGAGGTACATAATAAAAGGACTTGAAAACATGGTAAAAGAAGACCACCATTCTTAAGAATTTTTTTTCTGGAAAGTAGAGTTAGTTTTTACCAAAATATGTATTATCACATAGTAAATTCATTGCTATTAATTTTTTAAATGATAAATATTGTGTTTCTAGTGTTGCAAGTATAAATAATTCCCCCTTTAACAAAATGCTTTCAATAATTTTAAGGGTATGAATTTGGCCTGAGGAGGAAATCTTTTGTAACATTTAAAAATCATTACAAGCCAAGAACACAGTGGTAACCACTTGTCATCCAAACAGTTAAAAGCCTAAGATAGAAGAGTCATGAATTTAAGATCTGCTTGGGCTACAGCACCTTCAAGACCATCCAAAGATAAACTTTTTCTTAAAAATTGAAAAAAATTCAAAGTGAGAGATATAGCTCACTGGGGCAGCACTCAATTATCTTGGTGGAGGCATGTTTTAGTCAGGAATTCTATTCCTGCACAAACATCATGTCCTAGAAGCAAGTTGGGGAGGAAAGGGTTTATTCAGCTTACTTCCACACCGCTGTTCATCACAAAAGGAAGTCAGGACTGGAACTCAAGCAGATCAGAAAGCAGGAGCTGATACAGAGGCCATGGAGAGATGTTCCTTACTGGCTTGCTTCCCCTGGCTTGCTCAGCCTGCTCTCTTATAGAACCCAAGACTTCCAGCCCAGGGATGGCACTACCCACAAGGGGCCTTCCCCACTTGATCACTAATTGAGAAAATGCCTTACAGTTGGATCTCATAGAGACATTTCCTCAACTGAAGCTCCTTTCTCTGTGATAACTCCAGCTTGAGTCAAGTTGACATAAAACCAGTCAGTACAAGGCACACACACATGCACTCATACATACACACACACACACACACACACACACACACACACACACACACACAAACACAACACACACACACATACACACACACACACACACACACAGAGAGAGAGAGAGAGAGAGAGAGAGAGAGAGAGAGAGAGAGAGAGAGAGAGAGGAGTAGGAGGGAGAGATAGAGGGAGAGGGAGAGAGAAACAGACAGACACAGAACATGAGAACTATTGACTTCAGATATCTGCAAAAATGACTAGGTACCCACAGTGAGGAAATAAAAAAAGAAAACCTGGCATGGTAGAGGAGAGACTAGCTCTTCAGTCAGAATGCCAAAGTTCAGATTTATCTCTAACATTTGCTAAAGAGAATGGTTAGAGAAGTGATAAAGCTCTCAAAGCATCTAGGGTCTCATATGTCAATAACAGAATCTCCTCCAAAGGTTTTAAAGGTTTAAATCAAGTGTAAGGCACTCATTAAAGTTGAAGACAGCAACAAAAGTTCAATAAAGCTTCCTTTCCCATAGCAATTACTGATAATGTAATTGTTCTTCTGCTAAGGATTTTCTCCCATAGGAAATAATAACCACCTGCTCACTGTACATACAGTAGTATGGAGTAAATAATCTTTGAATGCTTCATATCAGAACTTTATAAAATACTTCTTTAAACTTATAGAAAACCCATGTCTGTTTAAGTCAGGTCATTTTTTAAATCAAATGCTGCTGGAAAAAAAAAGGATGTATTTACTTGAAAAAAAACTATGCATCTCAGTTTCTACTTTATCATATAACCTTGCTCGTGGGTGAATGTGTGTGCATTCATGTGCACATGAGTGCACACATGAACATTAGCTCACACACACACACACACACACACACACACACACACTAGTTTGAATGGGCCACTGCAGTGGTTTGTGTGAAAATTACCTACAAATGTTTGAACACTTGGTTCTCAGTTTTGGAACTTCTTGATAAACATTGGGAGCTATAGTCTTGCTGGAGGAGATGTAGTATGACTGGGCACAGGCTTTAAGACACTCCTTCTCCAGTGTGTTCTCTGTTTCCTGCTTGCTGTTGGAGATATAAGCACTTAACTATCACTGCATATTTGTACTTTCTCTTCACTATCTATCATGAACTATACCCTTTTGTTTTCTTTTATACATTGACTTAATCATGCGCTTTTATCACAGCATTGGAAAAGTGCAGACATCTAACCATAAACACCAGACGTAAGACTTACTTGAATAATATAGAGATATACTTTCATAACATTTGTAGAGGTAAATGTGGTTCCTGAAACAAATTGCCAAAATGTTAGCCATGAAAGAATCAATAAAATACATAACACTTAATCAAAACTAAAGGCTTCCTCAGATCCAAAGTAGATTTAAAATTTCAAGCTGTGCACTAGAATGTGTATAATATACATATGTGTCTATAAAATATTGTTAAAATGTATAACACATTTATTTATAAAGAGCCATAAAAAAGTTGCTATAAAGTGTCCAAATGACCTGAACCCAGATATAGTATAACAACATGTTACATGTTGCTGATTATAAATACTTAAAATATATTTGTAATCATCATATTGAAATTATAATATGGCATATAATTAAGGAAAAAGAGCAACTAAAAATGTTGCTGTGCTGCCATGAGTTTAAAATGCTAGTTACATTTGAGCACGAGCTTGGATTAGAAAGAAGAACCTGTTATTTCTTATGAGCCATCAATTTGCCTCACAGGTATTTACCTATAAAACAAAAACATGTGTCCAGAAAAATAAATGGTTATGAATTTTTGCACAAGCCTTGCTCATGACAGTGTAAAGCACAAATAATCTAAGTCTCTTGAAATGTATGCAGTAAGCAATGGGTATCTAGTCAAACAATGGGAATGATCAACCAAACAAAAGAATAAACTATTCCTGTGCACAACAGCACAGATACATGACAAGACCCATCAAGGTGAAAAAAGAAGCCAGACACAAAACAATGCATAATTTATAATTCGGTTTATAAAAAATCCAAAAGCATAATGAAAGTAGTTAGAAATCTGAGAGTATGGAATTAAGAGAAACAGAGTTTCCAAAAAGGGCCACAAAAGAGAATTGTACAGGTCACTTCCGGATTATTACATAGGCACAGGCCTTCCCTCAAGCAAGTCAGAGAAATTGTACTACAACAAAGCTTCTTCCCCATAATCAAATGCAAGTTCTTTATAGAACCAAGCCTAAAATGAGGCAGGGCACATACCTCTAGTCAGGTTTCTGACAACACCAATTAGTAACGACAGTGAAAACAAAGAAGACTGTACTTACCACAGTGCCTTTGCTACAGTTTTTTTTTAACTGAAAGGTAATTGTGTAATCTCGAAAAACTAAAAATCAAGATTCTATACAACTAGAATTAAGATCTGAGTCACTCATTCCATTGACTGCATGTCCTAAATGACTGGGCACAAGTCCACAGATTAAACAATCATAGTTTATCCACCTGTTCCATCCATAAGTAAATAGCATGAGAAAGTTTTAAGAACCTGCTATATGTCAGACATCCATGAAGTGATGCATGTGAATAAACATACAATGGTAACAACAAATTAAAAGAAGAGCAGAAACCATTCGACAGGTGAGAAACCCAAGTATAAACACACAATAAATAATAGACACACTCTACATCCAAGTGGTCTTTCTCAATGGATCAGTCAACAATTTTTCTTCCTATTTGTTAAAGAAATTATATGTTGAAGTTTCTATAAAAAATAAAAATCAGATAAAGTTTCTAGTCTCATAGAGCTTATATTCTAGTCTAAAATACAGACAATTAAGGAATAAAATATTTATTTGTAATAAAATAAACAATAATAAAGGATAAAATGTGATGACATGCGTCAAAAGGCAGCTTTAGCTAGATGTGACAAATCTGTGTAGTCCTCCTAGTAGATGAATCAATTGGACGATATCCAATGTGCTGAAAGTAGAAGATTATCTAAGCACACAATTAGAAGGAAATAAATTCAGGTGATAATAAATGATTGATGTGAACATGTCATCTCAAAGATATAGAAAGGAAGTAAGGAGGACAAAAGATGACCAGCTAAGGGAAAAGAGTTCAATCTCACATTTAAATAGTTCCCAGGTACTTACTGTATAGAACATTGTAGAACATTTTGCGATAAATCATTAGACGTTAGAGAGACATTAGTGAGAAAAGATCAAGTCATGCCCACTCTCTGAAGTGTTCAAAATCAGAATAGGTTCAGCAAGAAACCACTTGAGCAAAATCCACTGCAAGAATGCAAATCAGAGATGGTGATGGTAATAAGACTCAAGGGAAGTGATTATATTCAGTGTGTGTTTTAGGGGACCATGGATTTTTGATTCATGGTTGCATAAAAGATGTGAATCATGAATGATATTGATGACTTGACATATTGCTCTGTTCCTTCTTTATTTTCTCACCATAGAAGAATGAAAATTGACGTTTATTTTTATCTTCCTTAAAGGGGAGATAACAACCATAACACTGCATTGCAAGAGATGAGCAAGCTTCTATCTCTGGGGGAAAATTAGCTTTTCTAGTGGTACTGTTTTAGAGTTTAAAATTCATGCTAAGGAAACTCCATACTATGATAAAACAAACACAAGATAAACAAAGCTATGTAAAACTACACTGTGTATGTGATCCAGACAACCAAAGCAGTCTATTCCAATTTAATTAACTATAAAATGGGCATAAAAATATCCCATTCAGCAAAATGGGTGAGAGAAGAATATGGGATAGGGATGAACCAAAACTATGGGTCTACAAAAAAATTAAAGGGAATTTAATAATGTTCAAGTTGATCAAAAAATTTAGTTAAAAAGAAATTTAAGTGGAAGTTCCCTATTTAGATGGCCTAAGCTTCTCTCAGAAATTACAAGTTAGTGAATTATTAAATGTAACTCCCACTATTAGTACTGGGCACTTCCCGTTGAATGGTGGGTCAAAGACGGCTAACAATAGAAGCATTTGCCACAGTTGTTAGTGATCTATCAGCAATTGGTGCTGAGACTTATTGCTATAGGCACCACATACTTATGTCTTGGAACATGAAAGTGCTGGAGAGTGCTGTGCAGGCATGGGGAAGAATTATCATCAAAAGTTTTGCCCAGGTGTGGATCCTGCGTGTTGCACTGTCTACCATGCAGGTCTGAAGAACCCACTGGTGCAGCAGTGTCAAGTCAGTAATGGCAGTAAGCAGCTGTTTTTTGCTTGGATTGAAGACCTGCTATATAGGATGTAATTTATATGTAGTATTGAAAACCTGGTCAAAAGCCTACAGCAAGGGAGTCCAGAGACCTAACAGAGAAATTTCTGATATTGTTTTGCTAATAGGACATTGTCTTAGGGTTTTACTGTTATAAACAGACCCTTTGAGCAATGCAAGTCTTATAGAGGACAACATTTAATTGAGGCTGGCTTACAGGTTCAGAGGATCAGTGCATTATCATCAAGGCAGAAGCATGGCAGCATCCAGGCAGGCATGGTACAGGCAGAGCTGACAGTTCTGTGTCTTCATCTGAAGGCTGCTAGCAGAATACTGACTTCCAGGCAGCTACGATGAGGGTCGGAAAGCCCACACCCACAGGGACACAGGTACTCCAACAAGACCACACTTACTCCAACAGGGCTACACCTTCTAGAAGTGTCATTCCCTGGGATGAGCATATTCAAACCATCACATACATAATGCCTCTTAAACTGCACATAAACAATTGCATTTATATGGATATGGTAGTGTTACCATGACCATTTAGTCAGAAGTCTCCTTTTTTCCAGTGTAAATAGTAAAAGCAGGGTTTCATAACTGGCCTCATTGCTGAAGGGGAAAGAAAAAGGACTCCTTAATGTTCAGACATAAACTAGACTTCTCCATCACCTCACCCAAGGCTCAGAGGGAACATTTCCAAAGATGGAGCAGAATGGAAGAGTCAGAGCAGGGACTGAAGTAAGAGATAAATTGTCTTTGCAGCAAGAAGTCTTTGCTATATTTTTGATCTTGCAGAACTGACATTATTGGCACAACAGATGTGCAAGATAGCCCTGTCAACCCCTTGCTTTGGGGTAGAAGGTCCCTTAAAACCCACCTGAGACTCATTGATAGATAATAATAAATGAGTGGCTGGCATCTGAAGCCCTGTCTCACCCTGCTTGTCGGTGAGCACCTAATAATTTTCTGGGCAAGGGAAAGACATTTTCTTCAGTGGTATATCCAACAGTAAGGAGCCCATGTTGCTTAAATGTTCCTGTGTCTATACTCCTAGAAACAACCCTACTGAAACTCATTGGATCATCCAGAAATAAAGAAATCAAGAGAGCACAAAGAGTAGGAAACTTGAAAGTAGAAGGGGTTGATAGAAAGAAAAAGAAGATCAGAAGGGACAGGGAGTAAATGAGAAAGAGTAATAGGATGAACAGGATTTAAAATGTGTGTATGTAAACATGTCATAATAAAACTTATAATTAATACAACTAACATATGCTAATAGGAATTTTAAAACTTTAAAAACTCCACACTTTCCTTACTGATGAAGTTGCTATGAAGATTAAATGAAATGAAGTGGATAAATGTACTTTAACATACCCAAAATATTGTTTCTCTTCAAACACAATAAAGGATTCTCTTTCCTCTCTTAGAATGTCTATGCAGTGGATCTCCTGTTACAAATACCCACAAGTCTCAATATGTTTTTGATCAAGACTCATTTGAAAAATGTCATATATCAAAGACTGAAAGGAAGAATTGAAGACCTTCAAATGAATCCCTGTTTAGGTCCGAAAGAGCTATTAAATGTATAAAGAGTTTCATCTAAGGACAAATTCCACATTTCAGAGAGTAGCAGAGAGGTCCACCTAGGAATGCCGCCACACTGCTGGCCCCTCTTACACTCACTGAATAACATGGTATGGTGTAGCCAATGTGTCCTGTGTGCCTCGTCTCTGAAGCGTCCCTCAGTCTGCTCTGTTATTTTTTTTTTTTTTTTTAGTGACTGGAATTGATAATAGTATATCAAAATACTACTTTCAGAAAAGAGCTACTGAACCTCCAAAGATCTTCTGAAGAACAGGTTCATGTGTCCACTGAGATCCCCAACTTCCCTGTTTTAGTAGGTTGTGGTCACTACTGTGTGATCAAAAGCTTTCAATGACAATTACATAGTCTGGAGCGGTTAGAGGCAAAAGCAAGAGTTGAAACATCTATTCTGCATACTAAAAATGGCAAAAAGTTATGCTCCACAATCCATCACAGCAGGAGTGGAGAGACATCCTGTTTCTGAGGTGGTTCTGGCTTCCCACAACAACATCTCCTCCACCTGCCATCGCTGCATCACTTAAGAGACTCTATACATTTGGGTAAAGAAGTTGCTTTTTAAACTAGTTCCAGAGAAATTGCTGATTTGCTACATCATTGTATTTACCTGGTTGCTTCCATTTGATTTGCTTTTAGCATCTGCTTGAGAGAAAATTACTTAGAAAATTGGAAAATGAAGAGGAAACAAGGCACACCTTCAAAATGTATGAAAATTGAGGTTGGGGTGCTTGAAGACAAGTGTATTATCATAAGCTAAGGGTTTGCTAAAACGATAAATTGAGGAGAAAGTAGATAAAGAGACAGTGAAGAGGATCGCAGAAGAAACTCTTGTGATTTAAATGAAAAATATCTTCCACACATTCGTGTATTTGAACAATTGGGAAGACTCTTACAGGCTTTTCTTGCTTTTACACTTCATCTCTGGGAAATGAGAAGCTGTTTAACTCTCAAGGTTTCCTGATGTCTATACACAGGTGATCTGACAATGCATTGCGAAATTCTGTATTAATTGTTAGTTCTGTGGGTTAGCTGACATTGTAATCCCCAATCAATAGTCCATCTTATAAAAGTAAACATTACAAATTCCAAATAAGCAGTGATGAAAGAAAACCAGGTCAAACTTTTTCCTAATATCTCATATTGCTTGCCTTTCTTGTCACCAGCAAAAATTGTTAACCTTCATTGCACATACTTTTGTTGTGCTGCTTTTAAGTCTTACAGGTTTCCTCCATTCCTTCTACTTTATTTTAACGTGACCTTTTCTAGGATGATGTATATGAGAGCAAGCCTTGGAGGAGAGGACAAGGTTTCCAGTGCAGGCTTGCTCCACACTTGCTGTGTAGCTGAGGGTGGTTTGAACCACTGATCCTCCTGTATCTGTCCCGATTTGTGTGGACTATCACACACAAACTTCTGATAAAATGTAATTTTTGGAAAGAACAGTGTGATGATGTCCTCTGTTATGAATCAGAATGCTACGCAAGTCAGCAAATGCATAAAAATTAAAAACAAATTGTCACCGTCCAATGACTACCTGAGGTAGGATAGTTTGTCAGATCTCCTTAAGATAAGAGGCTGCGAACCAGCCACTCAAATGGCTTCCTCTTCTGTGGCTTCTTCTCCTTCAAGAGCACTCATGAGAATTACCTCTTAAGCCTAAGTTAAAACCACAAATTAAGAAGAAATAAATAAAACAGAGAAATGCTGAAGGATGTGGCCCGTAGATATAGGAATCCCAGACAAAGCCCTTCAGCCCCTAGGAGCGCTATAAACAAGGTAGGCACCAACAATGATCTCAGCTTCTTAATAGTGGGAGGCTAAGCTGCGGTTCACACATTTCCAAAAGATCTTTCCATTGTTGCTCACACTACCAGACACATGTGCTAAATGCAGGCTGACCTTTACCTGGGGCAGCTGAATAATGCTCCTCCAGCTCACTCATCTCCCTACTCCGATCACACTCCTCACTCCTGAGTCTGACACAGCATTACCATTCCCTGACCTCATAATGAGCACAGGGTATTTGTTTCACAAGAAACTTTTGATGAAACCATGTGGATGGAGTTGGTGAAGTTTCCCCCATATAGTCAAAAAGGCCTCACATACTCAAAGACACAACCACAGACGTTTAACTGAGTTTTCCTGTTCTCCTGAAAAGGGATTCATCTTCCTGATACCTGACCTTTGATTGAGTTCTGTTTTCACCAGTTTCATCTTTTTTCCCTGGATTATGGTTTCAATCTGCCTTCTCTTTGAAAATAGGACTATGGTTCTCAGAATAAGTCTTTCATTCAGGCATAACCCTGAAGTGGCAACGTGACTATTCCCTCATTACTGCCTCTAACATTCAACTTTCACAACCACAGTCTTCATCATTGACAAGCTAGTCTAAAAATGAATTACACTAATCTTCGCATTTATACTTATATCCACACATTCATTAGTGTTATTTCAAATAGCTCAAAGGTGGACATTAACCACTTACTACCTACCAAGGGCTGATTTGGGACAGTACAGAAATACAAAATGTATAAACTAGTTTTTGCCTTCCAGTAGCTCAGACAAACAGTGAGAGACAATATAACACAAAGCCAGAGATAATTGGCTAGTGTACTCTAAAATGAGTGGAGAAAAAACTTCTTGAGTAAACAGCTCTGGTAAGAATTATTGCAAAAAGATTTTCTCCAATCTGGTTATCCTAGAATGTGTAAACAAAGTTTCTTGGAATTAAGGAAGAACATTCCACTTGTGCAACACCACTTTCTACTCACAGAATACACCTGTGACTCCCTAGTGGCTGTCTCTGTAGAGGAAGACTCTCACATTGCATAATTCGTGCCATAGAAGATGTTACCTATTATAGTTGGGGTTATCAGAGCTCAAAATATGCTTTAAAAACACTCTATCTTATCCAAGAAAAATAGCAGTATATTTCAAACTGTCATTCCTTTTGTCATATTGACTTGGAAATAGCATTTTATATTCTATGTCCTATAGTCAGACATTGACTATTAAAAAAAATCATTTGGAGACTTTGAATAGGCTCAGTGGAAAACAGTGTCTTTTCCTACCCACCTTCCTTCTTTCAGTCTGTTCTTTTTCAGAGGCTGTCCTTAGAAGCTGCACTTTGTGGTATTTTTTTTTTTCATTGTATATGTGACTTTATTATATAGCTCAATCTTTTATTTAAATATCTTCTCCTGGAGCCATCATTGCACCCTGTCCTGTTTACTCATGTGCTTTAAGTAACACATCTCAAGCTTCCCATCATCATGGTGCTTTTGTAAAACTTTCATTTGGGCTGTCCTTTTTGTATGCCTTATGTGTGTATAATGCAGTGTGTGTGTGTGTGTGTGTGTGTGTGTGTGTGTGTGTGTGTGTGTAGGCCAAAGGTTGACATCAGACATCTTCTTCTATTGTTAAGGTAAACTTGTCTTATGAAACAGGGTTGCTCTCTAGACCCAGCCCCCACTAACTGGCTACACTGGGTAGCTGACAAACTCGAGGGTTTTTCTGTCTCTACAGCCACTCACATTCTCATTATGACTTCTTTAACTTGTTATTCATTTGTTTTACATTCCCTTTTAATCCAAATAGAATCACCCTATGTGCATTCTCCCATAGCATAATCTGTCTCAAAGTTTTCTAACATCATTGTCAGAGTAGTTTTTCACTGGATATTTTATTTATTTACATTTCAAATGTTATCCCCTTTCCCAGTTTCCCCTCTGCAAACCTCCTATTTCATCCTTTCTCCCCAGGCTTCTATGAAGGTGCTCCCCCACCCATCCACCCACTCCCACCACACCACCCTACCATAATAATTTTATACCCTATATGTAAGTTTCCTATATCACTTCCCTTATTTTCTCATTGTATTAGAAACTTCAGCTAAATCAACTTAGGATATGTAACATATCAAGGTATGGCCACTATTTGATATAAAATCCATATAATGGCTACTGAATGAAAGCTGCGCAATTCAAAACCTGGTACACTTTGATCTGAAGCTCAAGGGAAGATTAAGTGATCATATGACTTTTTGAATTCCTCAACTAGTGAGGAATGTTGTTTAAATTACATCCTAAGGGGAAAAGGATTAGACTGGGTGGAGTAAGGGCCACTCAGAGCAAAGCTACGAAGAAGTTGCCAATGAACATGATATGTCACAAGGCCCCAAGGCCACTTTCTGGATGCTCTAAATATCTGAATAAGAGTACATGGCGCTGAGAGCATTCCTCACCTGCCTTCTTCTGTTGGTAAGGTAATTAGTGCCATCAGTTAAAGTCTTCATCCTAATCTGAAGAAAATGCAAGTGTAAGGGAAAAGAATGAAGCCATATTCTATGATCCTTACTTTTCTAATACCTGTGTGGGATAAAAGGAGGCTTGCCAGTAGAATCATATAAGGTCATATTGTTCTGGTAATCAATGGGAATACTGTGATTTTTCAAAGGGGAAAGACTGTCTCAAGTAATATTAAATACTATTGAACAAAAGTATATCTGTGCACATGATGATCATGCTCTTGTATGAATATAATAATCACAGTATTTTTTAATAGAGTGGATAGGCAGTAGTAATTGAAATCCTTGGGAGGTTCTACTTTGAGCTGTACATAACCCAGGTCTCTCTCAAACCTGGGAGAAATTGAAAAATGAGCAATCCATTAGGTGATCAGAGAAACAAAAATAATCAACCAAATCAAGAAGATGGCTGCAATTGGTGGGTAGGCACTCTAGTAAGCAGAGTACTTATGTTTGAAGCATATTAATGGCACTACTTAGCTTTTGAGTGAGTAATGTCATAGAGATTGTGTTAGTGTTCACAGCCTGGTTGAAGCATAAATTAATAAAAAAAAAAACCTAAGCTTTTCAATTGGTATGCATTCCAACACGTCTGGAAATGGCTATTATCATACTTTTGTGGAGGCTCAAAATCTGCAAAGAAAATCCCATCACACTAAGCAATACACTGCAGAGAATATGACTAAGTTTTCTGGCTACCTTATTCTATTGCCTGCTGTTTACTATTTAGATGAAATTTATAGGATGAATCTTCTGACAGGACTCAGAAGCAACAGCAGCATTTTTTTTTAACCCATGTCTTCTTTTATGGATTTGCACTTTCCTAACAGAAACATTCCCATATTCCTTAATATTTTACTCTTGGGAAAGGAAAGGATAGTATAAGAGAAAATGCCATATCATACAGAGCATGAAATCTGGTTTCTTCAGGGATTAACTGGTCAGACTCGACAGAACTTGTAATGGGAAAATTTGCATTTACACAGTAAGAATTTCTATAGGAAATGCTTCTAGAGAACAAGAACTGGGGTGCAAGGCAAAGAGACACAAGTATTTCCAGTCTCTGCAGCCACAGGACATAAACAGACCCTGTTAGCATCATCTGAAAGGAAAGGTTATGCCACTTTTTATCATATTTATATTATTTTTAAACACAATATTTGATTGAGAATTTCTTATATATGCAACTTACTGTTCTCATATTTACCCTTCAATCCTAGAACCATTTCACAGTTGCTTTTTTTTTAATTTTAGAATTCACCAAGTCCAACTCCTCCTATACCCATGAGTGTAGGAACATCCAATGAACTGGGATGGATTTACCAGGGCCCTCTCTCTAAGCAACTATCAACTGTCAATAACTCATCAACATGGGGTGAGGGCTCAGAAGCAATCCTTGGTCCATGCTACAATGATGAATGACTTGAACATGCATAGATCTCATGTGAAGAGTCCCAGTTGTTCTGAGTTCATGAGGGCAACAATCTTACCATGGCCAGAGATGCTGTTTCACCCAACTCTGTCCAATCTCAGATATTTCCATTTTTCTGCTTCCTCTTTCACATTGGTCTGAGAGCACTTAAGGGAAGGAGGTGGTATATAAATGTCTCACTTATGGGTGAACACGTATCCTTTACACTTTGATCATTAATGAGTGTGTTAACCATCATCCATTCAACAAGGAAACTTCACTGATGAGGTCTATGACCTATACTATCAATAGGTATAGAAATATAAATATAGATAACAGTTTAGTTATTGTACTGGCTAGTTTTGTGTGTCAACTTGACACAGGCTGGAGTTATCACAGAGAAGTGAGCTTCAGTTGGGGAAATGCCTCCATGAGATCCAGCTGTGGGGCATTTTCTCAATTAGTGATCAAAGGAGTAGTGCCATCCCTGGGCTGGAAGTCTTGGGTTCTATAAGAGAGCAGGCTGAGCAAGCCAGGAGAAGCAAGCAAGCCAGCAAGGAAAATCTCTCCATGGCCTCTGCATCAGCTCCTGCTTCTTGACCTGCTTGAGTTCCAGTCCTGACTTCCTCTGGTGATAAACAGCCATGTGGATGTAAGCAGAATAAACCCTTTCCTCCCCAACTTGCTTCTTGGTCATGATGTTTGTGCAGGAATAAAAACCCTGACTAAGACAGTTATCAAAATAATAGTAGTATATTACCCTTTGGGGCTTGTGAGCTACATAGCCATTGATCTTGGTGAAATTAACAGTAACAGATATGCCATAATACCTTTCAAAAATGTCTTACATACAAACATAAAGCAATTAATTATTCTTATAATATTAGTGCCATGACTATATCTATGGACAAACCTTGTACACTTTTGTTGTTACTGTATCTCACAGAGTTCATCACAGGATAAATTTATTGAAAACTTTACTCCCTCAGCATCCTAGACCTTCAGGTCTATAAGAGCAAGCACGTGGGGAGAAAACTTTCTGGCCAGCATCAACTCTATCTGTTCATTTTCTGTGGCCAAAGTGTATGGTGTCTCTAGCAATAAAGTCTTACTATTAAGTTCTGGTACACAACCAAGAGCAAAGTCAGTAATTTTTATAGTATTAAATTTTACCAGGACACTCTGACCCATCTGGAAATGGAAGGACAGAAGCATCTCAACTCAACCATAATAAGGGTTTCATATTTGATAACCAATGGCTTCTGAAGAATCAGTAATCCTTGTGTAATATAAGGTATCAGTAACTAAACTCACTCACATTAAACATATATCTATATATAAATAGAAAGAAAGAAATATAAGAGAGAGAGAGAGAGAGAGAGAGAGAGAGAGAGAGAGAGAGAGTTTAAATAGGTATGGCCCTTATACATATATATGTGTTTGAATGCTTTGCCACAGAGAGTGGTACTACTGGGAAGTGTGGCCTTATAGGAAGAGGGGAAGCATTGTTAGAGAAAGTGTTTCACTGTGGAGACAGAGATTTGAAGTCATATGCTCAATCTCTGCCCAGTATAAAACATACTGAGTCTCTTCCTGGCTGCTATTGGATCAAGATATAGAACTCTTGGCTCTCCCAGCACCATGTCTGTCTGCATGCTGCTATGCTTCCTGCCATGATGCTAATGGACTAAACCTCTGAAACTGTAAGGGAGCCCCAATTACATGTTTGCCTTTATAAAAATTGCCTTGGTCATGGTATTTCTTTACAATAACAAACCCTAACTAAGATAGACAGATAATAGATTAATAGGTAGGTAGATAGATGATAGATAGATAGATAGATAGATAGATAGATAGATAGATAGGAAGAGAAATAGAGGGATAATATAAAAGACAAGCTTTGTTCAGAGTAAACAAAAGTGGGGCATAGAGTTGGTGATTGACAGGGGATGATGAGACATCCAGAGTAAACTGAATTGGGATGTAAAGTTGACAATTGACTTGGGCCTGTGGAAATGGTTCATGGGTAGCCAGCCGTATATTCCTTGGGACCTGTGAGAAAAATTTCTGGGGAGCCAGTGAAATAAAAACAAAAATAGGGGAATTCACACACACACACACACACACACACACACACACACACACACACATACTCTGGGTGGGTGAAGCAAGCATCAGCAAGCTCCAACAACTTCACAAGTATACATACCTACACACACACACACACACACATATAAAATACATATATATGTGTATATACGTGTATATATACATATATGTATATATATACATGCATACATATATATGTATATATATACACGTATATACACATCTGTATATATGTGTATATGTATGTGTGTGTATATATATATATACACACACATACATATACACATATACACATTTGGTGGATAGAGAAACCTTCAACGAGCAGGCTCTAACTAGTTTTTTTTTTTTCTTCCATAGCTTATATATCCCAGGAAAATATTTCCAGCAGTATAAAAATTACAAGGTGACTACATTATATTTTTCTTTTAGTGAATGATTGTGAGAAAACATGTTTCCCAATACCTTTACAAGAAACATTTTATGTAGTACAGGCAGAAAAAACAAATTTTCCAGGAACCCACATACACTCACAACTTATAAGCAGCTTGATATAGATTAATAAAGAGTAAGCAGACGAGATTACTTTCTCAGCGAGTTTTTCTACCATAAATCCTTAGTGTGCACATCTATGCATTAAGAATTTTTTACTGAATCATATTAGGAAGCTGAGGGCAAAATTAAGTACAAGAGATTAATCATCACCTTGATCACCAATCCAGGTTCAGCAAAAGAGTTATGTCAGCCAGTGCTAGTTGGACTACCATTGTTCTTGTTCTCTGACCTTAAAAAATGCCCAACTCAACTATTAAGAGTGTGCTGCCAGAACATTCAGTCCCACCCTGTATAGTCCTTGATTGGTGGTTGGGTCCCTGGGAGCTCTGAGGGTACTAGTTAGTAATTGTTGTTCGTCCTAAGGGGCTGCAAACCCTTCAGCTCCATAGAACCTTTCTCTAACTCGTTCATTGGGGACCGTGTACTCAGTTCAATGAATGGCTGTGAGCCTCTACATCTGTATTAGTCAGGTATTGTCAGAGCCTCTCAGGAGATAGCTATATTTAGGCTGTCTTGTCCTTCCTTCAGTCTCTGCTCCATAATCTCTGCCACTCCTTCTGAGGGTATTTGGTTCCCCCTTTTAAGAAGGTATGAAATGTCCACCTTTTGGTCTTCCTTCTTCTTAAGTTTCTTGTGGTTTGTAGGTTGTTCTTCCTGTATTCCAAACTTCTGGGCTAATAATCACTTATCAGAGAATGCATACCATGTGTGTTCTTTTGTGATTGGGTTACCTCACTCAGGATGATACTCTCCAGATCCATCCATTTCCCTAAGAATATCATAAATTCATTGTTTTTAATAGCTGAGTAGTACTCCATTATATGGTGGGACTGAATGTTCTGGCAGCATGTGTATAGTAGAGGATTGCAAATTCGATCATCAATAGGAGCAAAGGACCTCGGCCTTGTGAAGGTTTTGTGCCCCAGTGTAGGGGAATGCCAGGGCCAATAAGTGGGAGAGGGTGGAGTGGCAGGCATGGGGAGGGGGGAGGCAACAAGGGTTTGTTCTTGTTGTTTTTGTTTGTTTGTTTGTTTGTTTTGGAGGGGAACCTGGGAAAGGAGAAATTTACATGTAAATAAAGAAAATATCTAATAAAAGAAAAAGAAAAAGAAAAAAAGAAAAAAAAAAAAGAGTGTGTTATTCTGAACTTAAAATTGTTCCCTAAGATTTTCTTCATTGGAGCCATTGACAAAAACAATCTACTTCTCCAAATTATTTCTAAGGATGGTGATCAAACCATGAATCTGCTTAAGTAGCAGTGGTTGAAAAAAGATCAAACAATATTATTGTGAGCACCAATGATACATCAAGATAGGGAGTTCCAGCTGGTGTTTCCCCAGGGTGAGAAACAGCTGGCAGTGAGACAGATGTGGTGGTTCTCAATTTCCAGTGTACCCAGATGCCATTGGGTATCTCTATGAACTAAGAACAGTGGTAATCGGGTCGCCCTTTCCCTGTGCACCAGGCAGGAAGAGGAGCCCTGGAAAGGGCAGAGTCCATTAAGGTTCTGAGTGAATGCAGAAAGTTCAGAGGGGCTGGAAGAGAGAAGGTCTTCTCTAGGAGATATAGGCACAGCTCTCTTCTATGAAGGCCCTCACCCATGGCAATTCTTGATGAAGGAGATGGTCTTTACTTGTCCAAACTTTTATTTATGACAGATGTGGATTCATACATCTTGTTCAGGATGAACCAGGGATTCAATAAATCCTTTTTTGCAGGAAGGGATGCCCAGGCAGGAAATCGCATTGGCTAAATAATTGGAGCCTATCTAGATACCTCGTTATCATGGACAACACTAGGTTTTTAATGCAACATGACCAGTTATTATGGTCCTCTCAGTGGAATGTCATGGGTACATGTTCCAGGACAGGTAGAGCCTCTCCAGGAGCTTGTTTCAATGCCTACCATTGCCAATTATGAGGTTTACTGCCAGGGTTTTGAGCCTATTTAACCTTACCAGTTCTTTTGTCTGGTGGCAAGGTCCTCTTGTTCCACAGTGAAGATTTGGAGAACAGCAACGAGAGAAATGCTCCATAACAGCATGTTGTCCTCAGGACAAGTAGTCCTCGGGGCTCTGTCATTCTGAAGCACAGCCATTTTCATTGTGCTAACTGGAGGGCCACATTCCCTGTGTTCTAAAGCTCTTCGTTTTCCTTTCATATTGGTCTCAACAAGATATGTATATATGTGCATGTGTGTGTTTAATATGATAAATATCAGTTTAATATTAATTACATTTTATATACATGTATATATACACACATATATATGTATATATGTATACGTATATATGTTTATACTCATCCACAAAGCTTATAAAATAGGTTTCCAGGTAGCTTTTCAAAACATACCACATACCTTACCTTCACTTACCTTACATTCCTACCTTACCCTCCCAGCCCTCTGTCCACTTAAACCTTTCCTTATTGCTTGCATTTTCCTCTTCATGTCACCTTCTTGTGATCTTTCTTTGTCCTTTCCTCACTGCAGCCTCTTTTATATTTACTTACTTCCACAGGTACTCCAAGTTAAATACACACATCTAAACCTTGGTGCTAGAATCCTTATATGAGTGAGAATGTCTGCCATTTGTTTCTCTAGAAATAGGTTACTGACTTGGGACAATATTCTAGCTTTATTTACCAGGAGATTTCATTTTACCTGATTATTGTATTTTCAATGACTTGGAAATTGAACTCAAGCCCATCAAGCATGCAAGATAGATATTCTACCCCTGAGCTTCTAAACACTTTCCTTTGTAATTTTAAAACCACAGATTAAAAGGGATATTTCCTCTGTTTATTTCATTAGCTACTAATGAGAAACTATGACCACTTAGAAGAAGCAAAGATATGAGTGTGTCCCCCTCATCTTGGAGTCTCAAGATCTTGTTGCTGTAAGAAAATAATAAGGCGAAAAAAATGAATTGCATTTAGGTCAACTCAGGTCAATAACTAATAAGTCTAATCCACCTTTAAACTGAACGGACTACAGTTCTTTGTCAACATAGAGAGAGATGCAGATGTTGGTTCGTTGATTGATAATAACAAGATATTTTCAATTGATACTTAATTCATAGTTAAAGTATTGTGAAATAATTATTAAAGAATATATTAGGGATTGAGGAAAAGGCTCAAAGTTTACACTGACTAATGGGCAAATATAAGGAGCTAAGTCCAATTACAAAATCTCAGTGTAGCCAGTTACCTCATAACTGGCAGAAAAGGGGGAAGGTAGTAACTTACAGATGCCAGGGCTAGCTAGTCAACCACACTAGTCAAAATGTTGAGTTCCAAGTTCAGTAAGAGACCTGGCTAAAAATAATGTGACCAGAACATACAGTAGCATATATGAACTTGTGAAAGAACAAATTTGACTAATAAAAACTAAGGTGGAATATGAGTCTTAACACTGAGTTCCACATGTAACCATAAGAACAAGTAGAAACACACAAATGTCAAGCATATACACACCTAGAGAGAGAGAAAAAAGACACAGGCTAGAAATATATGCATGAATTATGGAACAAAGTATCAGGCTATCTTCCTACATCTTCCTGATGTTATCGTCATCTTACATTTTGCTTTTATGTCTATAATTTTTTTTTT
>JADRCD010183673.1:0-35402 GCA_019843815.1 Montemys delectorum
GACACAACATCAACTGACACATTGGGGAAAGATCTTCATTCACTAACTCTGCATCTGTATAGATACAGAAAATGTGGTTCATTTACAAAATGAAATACCATTTATCTAATTAAAACCAAGGACATCATGAATTTTGTAGGCAAACAGATAGAACTAGAAAATATCCTGAGTGAAGCAACCCAGGCCCAAAAGGATATTAATGGTATGTATTCATTGATAAATGGATATTAGCCAAAAATTACAGTATACCCAGGATACAGCCCACAGATCATAAGAAGTTTAACAAGAAGAAAGTCCCAAATGATGATGCTTGAATCCAACTTAGAAGGGGGAACAAAATAATCATGGGAGGTAGAGAGAGGGTGGGATCTGTATGGGAGAGGTGAAGGGTGAGGGAAAAGGGATGCAGGATCAAGTATGGGAAAGAAGAGACAGGAGAGAAACCCAGACAGTCAGGATAATGCATGGAAATATGCAGCTGTGGGGATGTGAGGCATGGGAAGCTCTAGAAAGTTCCAGAAGCTCCCAAGACTCAATGGGGATGACCTTAGCCAAAATGCCCAACAGTTGGGAGATAAAACCTAAAGAGACTACCTCTAGTAGATAGACAGGGCCTCTAGTGGAGGGATGGGGTCACCAACCTACCTTCAGAAGTTTTGATCCAGAATTGTACCTGATTAAATAAATGAGTGACACAAATGGAGCAGAGATTCAAAGAAAGGCCATCTAGTGACCAGCCCAACTTGGGATTTATCCCATGGGTGGGCACCAAAGGCTGACACTATTACTGATGCCATGTTATGCTTGCAGACTCTACAAGCAACTGACTAAGACAGATGCAGAAACTTACAGCCAACCATTTGACTGAGGTAGGGAACCCCTGTGGAAGAGTTAGGGGATCCAGAGAAGTCACTGGATACAAATTTAACTAAAAAAAAAATAATCATAGTCTTTGTGCATACAGATGCTCACCAGACTGAGAAAGAAATCAGGAAACAACACCTTTCACAAAAGACTCATATAATGTAAAAATCTTGGGATAATCCTAAGCAAGCAAGTGAAACTCTTGTGTGATAAAATTCAAGAAGATGACAAATCTCTCATGCTCATGAATTGGTAGAATTCACAGAGTCAAAACAGCCATACTACAAAAAGAAACCTTCAGATTAAGTCCATCAAAATGCCAGCAGTTATTTACAACCTTTAAAGGAAAATCCTCAGCTTTATATGGAAAAATGAAAAACCAGGATAGCTGCAACAATTCTGAACAATAAAAGAACTGCTTGTAACATCACTGTAGCTGTACTATAGAGTTAAAGTAATAAAAAACGGCATGGTAATGGCATTAAAACATACCTGTTGATCGGTGAAATCTAAGTGAATATAATTCACAGACATATGGACACATATCATTTTTTTGTTTGTTTTTTGAGACAGGGTTTCTCTGTATAGCCCTGGCTATCCTGGAACTGACTCTGTAGACGAGGCTGGCCTCTGGCCTCAAAGTCAGAAATCTGCCTGCCTCTGCCTCCCAAGTGCTGGGATTAAAGGCGTATGCCACCACTGCCTGGCATGATTTTTTAAATAAAGAAGCTAGAAATACAAAATGGAAAAAAGACAGCATCTTCAAGAGACCAAATGATGCTCCACCTTATCTCAAGGATGTTCAACCATGTTCATCATTGCTTTATTCATAATAACAAGAAACTGGGAACAATCTAGATGTCCATCAATTAAAAATGGGTAAAAAAAATATGGTACATTTATAGGATGGTGTATTACTCAGCTGTATAAAAACTGACATCTTGAAACACTCAGGAAAATACAGAAAAAAAGTACAAAAAGTACAAAAAGATCATCTTAAGTGAGTTAATCCAGACACAGAAAGACAAAAATTATGTGTATTCATTTGTAAGTGAATATTAGCCATTAAGTAAATAATAACCAGGCTATATAATCCATAGATTTAGAGAAGTTAGGTAAAAAGGAGGGGCTCGACAGGAGGAATAGGTGCAATAGACTAGATTTTGTGAGTAGACTGTGATAGGTGTGAATGGGAGTAAGGGATCAGGAGTAGTGGCAGATGGGATAGAGAGAGTGATGGAAGAGATGCTTTGAACAGGGGATGTTCCTGGGTATTGTGGAAACTTAGTCCAGCAGAAACTTTCTGGAATCTGTGAGGGTGTCCTAGTGAGGACACCCAGTAATTTGGGATATAGAATCTCATCTGGCCATCTCTTTTAGACAGGGAAGTCTTTCCGTGTTCGAACTGGGTTGCTTTTCATTGATTTGTTGTCCAACATGGTTCTATGGAGATTCCCACTCAACCCAGGTTGATGCTAGGAAAGAGTGTTATTTATGAAAATTGACAAATTTGCCTCATTGCTAAGTCCAACACCCACAAAACTTATTGAACATGGAGAGGTTGAACTGGTGCAATTATAGAGGGCTCTAAGTTTTAGTCATTTTTTTATGGGAAGAGACTCTACAGGCCAAAAAAAGAGAAATGTGGAATACAGTCCTCTCACAAAAACTTTGACCTACAATCTGTCCTGCCTGAGAGATATGCTGGGGCAATGGTCACACAGATGGTGTGGTCACACAGATCATGTGATAGTGACCAGCAAGGAAATTCCACAAAAAAGAAAACAAACAAACAAACAAACAAACATTACAGATAGAGGGAAGCCCATGTGAATAATATCTGATTTTATAGTAAACATCTTGAAACCCAAATGAGACTGGAAAAAAAACACTCCAACTACTAAACACAATGACAGCCAACATACACAATTATACCCAGCAAAACTAACTACTGTTAAGTGTTGAGGTTGGGGGGACTTCTCTATGAAGTCGATAGAGTAAAATAATTCATAACAATCAAACCAACCCAATACAACCTACAGGAAGCAGTATGTAAGCGTAAAGAAAGGAATAAACATTACTCAGAAACCCAAGTAAGAAAACAAAGGCTGATGTCATTACTCCAACACACAGAACATATAGAAATAGAAGTATAATATCAACAGCAAAACAACATCAAAATTTTTGTCTTCCACTCACACCATTCAAGAATAACTTTAAGTCTTTTTTTTTTCCTAGAGAAAACATGAATTCCAGTTTCTCAGAGAAGTATATTCCACAATTTTACCAACAAGAACTCTGTATTTTTCCAAGCACAGCATGGCCCCTTCCTGTTGCTTGAAGAAGCTCCTTCCTGTGAACCCACTGGTGGATGTGGAGGTTTGAGCTCTGCATGAAGCCTTTCCCACACCTGCTGCATTCATACGGCTTCTCTCCCGTGTGGACTCTGATGGATGAGGAGTTTGGAGCTCTGGCTGAAGCCCTACCCACACTTGCCACAGTGGTAGGGCTTTTCCCCAGAGTGTACTCTGAGGTGGATTCGAAGGTCTGAACTCTGGCTGAAGCCTTTCCCACATTCATAGCACTGGTACAGCTTCTCTCCTGTGTAGGTGCACTGGTGGATGTGTAGGTTCGAGCTCTGACTGAAGCCTTTTCCACACTCCCCACACTTGTAGGGCCTCTCTCCCGGGTGGACACGTAGGTGAGTAGGCAGGTTTGATCTCTGACTGAAGCTCATACCACACTCCTCACACTCATACGGCTTCTCTCCAGTGTGGACTCTCTGGTGGATGTGTAGCTTTGAGCTCTGACTGAAGCCCTTCCCACACCTGTCACACTTGAAAGGATTCTCACCTGTATGAACTGAATGATGGACCAGCAGACTTGAGCTCCTGGTCAAGCTCCTTCCCGCACTTGTCTCTTTGTAAGGTTTCTCATCCACAGGGACAGCTTGAGGTGGAAAGAGATTTGAGCACCGGTGAAGCCCCTCCCACAATGCTCAGACCAGCTGAAGCCCCTCCCACAAAGCTCAGCCATCTGAAGCCCCTCCCACAATGCTCAGGCCAGCTGAAGCCCCTCCCACAATACTCACACCTGCAGGCTTTTTCTTTCAGGTGGTCTCTCTGATGACACATTAGTTCTGAGTTCTAAATTAAGTCCTCACCACACCGATCACGCGTGTATAGTTGCTCTGACGTGGGGATTTTCTTGAAGAGATGACCCTCTGGGTTGGTAATAAGCATCCCGTCAGAATCACCAGTCACAGGATTCCTCTGTGTGGTCTCTCTGAAGACTCCAAGTGACTAATGGTGACTTCCATCTAAACATGTCTTTACTGTTACAGTCAAAGGAGACCAAAGGGTCTTTGCACTGGACATATTGGCAAATGCAGAGAACGCTGGAGGTGCCAGTTCTGTTACATCAGGTGGAAGCTTGACCTGATAGTTGCAAAGTCCTCTAACATATATGATATATATATGTATATATATACATATATATATGTGTGTGTGTGTGTGTGTGTGTGTGTGTGTGTGTGTGGTGTGTGTTAGGATACATGTTGAGAACACTGTTCTGCATGAAATTCTCAGCAATGCCTTTAACTGGAGACTTTACCTGACCCACTGCATGACTGAACTTGCCTTGCTTTCGATATTGTGCCTGTGCCATTGCTTCACTCAAATTTCACAGTTTCTTTGCTGTATGAGACCTCTAGGTCCACACTACCACAGACAATTCCAGTTGGGTATGGGGTACCTGGGATGAGGGTCCTTGAAGGCTAAGAGTGTAATGATTCAGCAGTGGCAAAGAGAAAACAAACACAGAGGCAGTTTGAATCTGAATGTACTTTGCAGTTCTCAAGCAAGGTTTTTTATGCATAAAGAAACAAGTATTACAACTCTGAGAAGATGTGTTCAGTGAAGCAGTCAAATAGAACAGATATCATCAATCATTTGGCACAATAAAATACAAAATCATCCAAGTGTTACAACTTCTGAAAAACTGTTCAGTGAAGCAATCACGGATAGAACAGGTAACGTCATTATTATCTTGCCCAATAAAAACCATCCAAGGCTAGTGGCAAATTTCCAAGAACAAGTTAATAAATATATATCAGTTATTGTTTAATATCTAGTATATAATATTTTGTAAATATTCAAAATGTAAATTTAAACTATTTTAATTCTTTTTATTTAAGGCTTTCTTTTTTTTAAATTTATTTATTTTTTTCTTTGGTTTTTCGAGAAAGGGTTTTTCTGGATCACCCTGGCTGTCCTGGAACTCACTCTGTAGACCAGACTGGCCTTGAACTCAGAAATCCTCCTGGCTCTGCCTCCTAATTTCTCTTTTTTTTATTAGATGTTTTCTTTATTTGCATGTCATACAATATCTGCTTTCCCAGGTTCCCCTCAAAAAAAAAAAAGGAAAAAAATTAAAATAAAATAAAAAAACAAAAACAAAAACAAACCCCTGTTCCCTCCCCCCTCCCCCTGCTCACCAACCCACCCTCTACTGATTACTGGCCCTGGTATTCCCCTACACTGGGGCATAGAATCTTCACAGGGCCAAGGGCCTCTCCTCCCTTTGATGACTGACTTGGCCATCCTCTACTATACATATGCTGCTGGAGCCATTATTCCCACCATGTGCACTCTTTAGTTGCTGGTTTAGTCCCTAGGAGCTCTGAGGGTACTAGGTACTTCATATTGTTGTTCGTCCTTAAGGGGCTGCAAGCCCTTCAGCTCCTTGGGTCCTTTCTCTAGCTTCTTCATTGGGGACCCTGTGCTCAGTCCAATGGATGACTGTGAGCCTCTACTTCTGTATTAGTCGGGTACTGTCAGAGACTCTTAGGAGACAGCTATATCAGGCTCCTGTCAGCCAGCACTTGCTGGCATCCACAACAGTGTCTGGATTTGATGACTGAATATGGGAAGGATTCCCAGGTGGAGCAGTCTCTGGATTGTCCTTCCTTCAGTTTCTGCTCTGTAGTTAGTCTCTGCAACTCCTTCCACGGCTATTTTGTTCCCCCTTTTAAGAAGGAACGAAGTATCCACACTTTGGTTTTCCTTTTTCTTGAGTTCCTTGTGGTTTGTGAATTGTACTTTGTGTATTCCGATCTTCTGGGCTAATATCCACTTATCAGAGAGTGCATACCATGTGTGATCTTTTGTGATTGGGTTACCTCACTAAGGATGATATTCTCCAGGTCCATCCATTTCCCTAAGAATTTCATCAATTCATTGTTTTTAATAGCTGAGTAGTACTCCATTGTGTACCACATTTTCTGTATCCACCCCTCTGTTGAGGGACATCTGGGTTGTTTCCAGTTTTTGGATATTATAAATAAGCCTGCTATGAACATATGGAGCAGGTGCCCTTATTACATGTTGGAGCATCTTCAGGGTATATGCCCAGGAGTGGTATAACTGGGTTCTCTGGTAGTACTGTGTCCAATTTCCGGAGGAACACCAAACTGATTTCCAGAGTGGTTGTACCAGCTTGCAATCCCACCAGCAATGAAGGAGTGTTCCTCTTTCTCCACAACTTCTCCAGCATCTGCTATCACCTGAGTTTGTTTATCCTAGCCATTCTGACTGTTGTGAGGTGGAATCTCAGGGTTGTTTTGATTTGCATTTCCCTGATGACTAAGTATGTTGAACATTCCCTTTTTTGTTTTGTTTTTTTGTTTTTCGAGACAGGGATTCTCTGTATAGCCCTGGCTGTCCTGGAACTCACTCTGTAGACCAGGCTGGCCTTGAACTCAGAAATCTGCCTGCCTCTGCCTCCCAAGTGCTGGGATTAAAGGCATATGCCACTGCCTGGCTGATGTTGAACATTTCTTTAGGTGCTTCTCTGTCATTCAAGTTTCCTCAGTTGAGAATTCTTTGTTTAGCGCTGTACCCCATTTTTTTAAATAGGGTTATTTGGTTCTCTGGAGTCTAACTTCTTGAGTTCTTCATATATTTTGGATACTATCCCTCTATTAGATATAGGATTAGTAAAGATCTTTCCCCAATTTGTTGGTTGCCGTTTTGTCCTATTGACAGTGTCTTTTTGCCTTACAGAAGCTTTGCAATTTTATGAGTTCCCATTTGTCAGTTCTTGATCTTAGAGCAGAAGCTATTGGTGTTCTGTTCAGGAAATTTTGCCCTGTGCCCATGTGCTTGAGGCTCTTCCTCACTTTCTTTTCTATTAGTTTCAGTGTATCTGGTTTTATGTGGAGGTCCTCGATCCACTTGGACTTGAGCTTTGTACAAGGAAATAGGAATGGATCGATTTGCATTTTTCTGCATGCTAACAGCCAATTGAGCCAGCACCATTTGTTGAAAATGCTGTCTTTTTTTTCCACTGGATGGTTTTAGCTCCTTTGTCAAAGATCAAGTGGCCATATGTTTGTGGGTTCATTTCTGGGTCTCCAATTCTATTCCATTGATCTACCTGTCTGTCACTGTACCAATACCATGCAGTTTTTATCACAATTGCTCTGTAGTACAGCTTAAGGTCTGGGATGGTGATTCCACCAGAGGTTCCTTTATTGTTATCAATAATTTTGGCTAGTCTGGGCTTTTTGTTGTTCCAGATGAACTTGCAAATTGCTCTTTCTAAGCTTGTGAAGAATTGAGTTGGAATCTTAATGGGGATTGCATTGACTCTGTAGATCACTTTCTGCAAGATGGTCATTTTTACTATATTAATCCTGCCAATCCATGAGCTTGGGTGTTCTTTCCATCTTCTGAGATCTTCTTCAATTTCCTTCTTCAGAGATTTGAAATTTTTGTCAAATAGATCTTTTACTTGCTTAGTTAGAGTCACACCAAGGTATTTTATATTATTTGTGACTATTGTGAAGGGTGTTGTTTCCCTAATTTCTTTCTCAGCCTGTTTATCCTTTGTATAGAGGAAGGCCACTGATTTGCTTGAGTTAACTTTATATTCAACTACTTTGCTGAAGTTATTTATCGGGTTTAGGAGCTCTCTGGTGGAATTTTTGGGGTCACTTAAGTATACTATCATATCATCAGCAAGTAGTGATAATGGACAATTTTCTAGACAGATATCAGGTACCAAAATTAAATCAAGATCAGATTAATGATCTAAACAGTCCTATATCTCCTAATGAAATAGAAACATTCATTAATAGTTTCCCAATCAAAAAAAGCCCAGGACCAGATGGGTTTAGTGCAGAGTTTTACCAGACCTTCAAAGAAGACCTAATACCAATACTCCTCAAACTATTCCGCAAAATAGAAACATAAGGTACTCTACCCAATTCGTTCTATGAAGCCACAATTACTTTTATACCTAAACCACACAAAGACTTAACAAAGAAATAAAACTTCAGGCCAATTACCCTTATGAATATCGATGCAAAAATACTCAATAAAATTCTTGCAAACTGAATCCAAGAACATATCAAAACAATCATCCACCATGATCAAGTAGGCTTCATCCTAGTGATGCAGGGATGGTTCAATATTCAGAAATCCATCAACGTAATTCACTATATAAACAAACTCAAAGAAAAAAATCTGATCATTTCATTAGATGCTGAGAAAGCATTTGACAAAATCCAACTTCCCTTCATGATAAAAGTCTTGGAAAGATCAGGAATTCAAGGCCCATACTTAAACATACTAAAAGCAATATACAGCAAACCAGTAGCCAACATATTTAAGGCTTTCTTAAACAAAATACCAAAGCCCATTTCTGATGACACATGTGCAGCCATATGAAATTTTACTGTTTATCGTAATACTATTATGTAATTTTGTAAATGATTTATGAAGTAAAACACTGGTTTTTCCAGAGATAAGCTTATGGTTAGTGACCCCAACTCAAGGGATGGTTTCTTACCCATTATTCTTAAGATCTTAGCCTACGCTATCAGGAACATAAGAATAAGAATTAAAAAAAAAAAAAGAATAGAAGAAGATAAAACAGATAAATTGCCTTGAGAAAGAACTACGGCTCAATATTTTGTTCTGGCCAAGAGTTCCACAACCACTTCCAGGAGGCCTCCTTCTTTTGAAGTTTTTGAGGTATATTATATCATTTTTGTATGACTTTGAATGTAATTAGATTTATAACACAGGATTAAACTTAGTGGATAAAAGGAAACAAAACGGAAGTGTTAAGAAAGACTTCTTTACTGACATTGACTTGATAGGTATTTAGGGTATTAAGAAATGTCCCTACTTAATTTGTATGCATTTAGTGCACTTTGAATTCTACAAACCAAAAATACAAGCATGGAACTTCATTTTAAGATGGGAATCCATATATTATATTCTACATAGTGCCTGAAAAGCATCATACAGATTTAAGGAAATGTTGGGGACAGCATACCATGACAGGGACTGCCAGCTCCTTGTAAAACAAGATGGCATCTGGGACCCTGAGAATCAGGAGACTCATCCCTCCAGAGGATCTGCCATCTGAAATAAGGAATTGCCTGTAGTAGGCCAGGATGGAGACATCTCAGTAGACCACAGCAGATCTTTGTAAAACACTGTTGTTCCCATTCCTCCTAACCTTAGCCCCAGACAATGACTGTGCATGACTTTTTAGTTGGCATTTGTGTGTATAATTATTCTATTATATATGACTTTCCTATTTCTTTCTCCTGCTCTGATAAATTCTGTGAAACTAGATGTTGCTTGGTGTAATGATTCTTAAACAATTAAAAACTGAAGCATAGAGGCAAAGTACAGCACAGTCCTAATGGCCCAGGTCCATGCTGTGTGCTCTCATCTTGGAAACAATGTAATAACTGCACAATGGTAGCTCCTGATTAATGCTTGACTTGCAAAGAAAGATTGAAGAAATTATTAGAACATGAATTAGAGCTCACATTGGACCCTGAGGAAGGGAAAAAACTATTGAAGTTATGAAGTAGGTTTTACACATTTAAGAGTGGTTCCTATATAAAAAATATAGAATACACAAAATAATATACTAGTAAAAGTAAGTCAAAACACTGGGACCCTTAGGAGAGTCATTGTGTGCAATGCACAGCAGCAGAAGGCTAGCGGAACTACTGAGTTAAGGGTTAACTTGATTCTTTCTGGCCACTGCCTGAGCTTTGCCCATGTCACTTATCATTAGAGTTTCACAGGAAAATGCAGGTAGCTCACCTTGGAGCTCTGAGCTGTGAAGTATAATAAGTCAAAAGTTAAAGTTAAATAATAAGTTTGCAATTATTATTATTTTGACCACAGGACTGGGAATAGTGAAAGCTTGAAACTTTGGGAAACAATTGTAATTCTTGATTCTTTGTGGGATGTGGTTATTTTTTGAATTTAACTTGGCAATGATTATACAATGTCTTTTTTTTTCTATTTGCTTTTGGAGTATCAATAAAAACTGGGGCAAGAAAGGAGTGAGAGAGCATGTGAAGAGCAAGTTGAAAGCAAGTGAGGTACCCATGAGGTGTATGTGAGGTGAGTGTAGAGTGAGTAGAGAGAATGTGAGAGAGAATGTGAAGGGAGAGTGAAGAGAGAACGTGAGGTGTGTATGGAGAGCGTGTGTGAGTGCAAGGGGAATGCACAGAGGTGCGTAGGAGGGTGGGAGTTCAAGAAGAGAAACGCAGAGTATGAAGGAGAATGCAGAGTGTATACAGCCTCAAGCTATGAGTGAGTGAGAGAAGAAGAGAGAGAAAAGTAGAAGTGAGAGTAATTTTAAGCCTTGAGAAATTGCCTGTCAGTTTATGCCCAAAAAGTAGTCTGTGTCTATTAATTATGTGCCTTCCAGATATCCCTGCTTCCAGTTGAGAACTCCAATCCTGTATTGAGACCCCGGTAAGCACATCATCCATCATTCAGCAGACTGGATATAAAGATAAAACAAGTGACATAAATATTTGTTTTATACTGAAATTCAAATCTTTTCTTTTAAACAAAAAATACACTTGTGAGACTCATTCACACAGAGTGGGTATGGCAATTTGACATATATCCCTGGGATAAACTAGGAATCATGAAAGAATGAAATTCTTCCCCACAGAGACTGAGTTGATGTCGTTCTCTCATATGTCATACCCATGCAAAGTCTCCTTAGCACAATCTAGAAATTTCCACTTCTCCTGGAGAAGTCTATGACCGCAGCCTTCAAAGTCAACAGACCCAAGAAAGGAAGGATATGTTTTCAACCTGTGTCCATTCACCAAATAATTTTTTTGGTCCATGGAGTAATTAGTTAACTTTAGAATATGTTTTATGCTCCATAATTATATAAATTATTCTAATAAATTATTCTAATTAGATCAGTTTTTGAGAGGGAGGATGGGGTGACATAAGTGTTGACTACATAATGAGGAGAGAGCGTTAGCATCATCATTAGAGGGGAAATATAGGCTGAAATGGGTTGTGTGAGTCTGACTCAGTAATTCTCAGGCAAGGTCAGTGGAAGGAACAGGTCCAGTAGAAGTGTCTGTGTGTGTGACAGGAGAAGGAGCATCTGAAGGTTGCTTCTCCAGAGCTGTCATTGGTGTAGTAAGCGCCTGGACTTGACAAGATATTGAAACACATTATTGCAGGTAGAGAATAAGATTAAGTACATTTGGGAGAGAGAATTTTTTTCTCAAGATGTCCATTTGAAACCCAGAGGAATCCCATCCTTTGGAATAGGTCGTAAGTGGGAACTTTGGGCAGGTGTACTTATCTGGAGGGAGCCTATTTGGTCCATGTGAGGTAGCTGAGTGGGTTTCAAGTAGCTTATAAGTTTATAAAAGAGATAACGTAAGTTAAGAACATGAACAGTCTTTAAGATGAGCCTCTTGTGGAGCAGAAGGAACAAGATTAAAAAGTTGGGTTGTGTAGTGGAATGTTTTATTAGAATTAGGTAAACTTATAAAAACTCAGATAATGTGAAGACAGTGGCATAAAGAGAAGAGGAAACATGAAAATTTAATTAATGGAAACTGAGTTTGTCTGAGGAGATAAGAATTACATCTGTGAAAGCTTTTCTCTGGCTGTCAGTGTAGTCAGACTTCTGAGAAAGAATAAACAGTAGCCTATCAGCTACATATCAGTTATACATCATTTAAAAAGTGACAGAGTTCACTAGCCAACATGTTGTTATCGCTTTTAAAAACTTGCAGCTGGAGCCATGTGTACTCCTTGGTTGGTGGCTTAGTCCCTGGGAGCTCTGGAGGGGGTCTGGTTTTTTGTTTTGTTTTGTTTTGTTTTGTTTTGTTTTTCGAGACAGGGTTTCCTCTGTGTAGCCCTGGCTGTCCTGGAACTCACTCTGTAGACTGGGCTGGCCTCGAACTCAGAAATCTGCCTGTCTCTGCCTCCCAAGTGGTGGGATTAAAGGCGTGCGCCACCACTGCCCAGCCACATATTTCATAATATATATGAACTATCAACACTGTACCAGATGACACTAATAACATAATGAGTCAATAACAACTATTGAGTTACAAGCCATAACAAACAGCTTCGAACTAAAAGAATATCCCTGGGCAAAACGGTCTCTGGAATTCCAACATACCTTCAAGGAACACATGCAGATTATACTTCAATTTTCAGTAATTACTTTCTTTGCAAAAATGAGACTAAGACCTAAAAGAATAAAAAAAGGATAGGAAAAAATGAAGATTTTAGATGTAAGAATGTGACAGAATCTTTGCTAATTCTACATCTGAAAGAGGATTAGTCTCTAAAATTTATAATGAACTCAAATTCTGTAAAATCAGCAAAGCCAAAATAAAATAACCTCTTCAAGGGAGGTGGCTGTAAGGGTTGTTGAAA
Organism: Montemys delectorum; assembly: GCA_019843815.1. Classification (NCBI taxonomy): domain Eukaryota; kingdom Metazoa; phylum Chordata; class Mammalia; order Rodentia; family Muridae; genus Montemys; species Montemys delectorum. The sequence goes on from JADRCD010183673.1 coordinate 12,612, forward strand.
AATGGGGGGGGGGAAAGAACCCCACTCCCAGGGCTCGGGAACGATGACCCCAAACACCACCAAGACATGTACTTGATGCAATCAGCAAGAGGTTCTTTTATTCAGCGCTGGGCGAGACTCATATCCCACGCAGGGGTAGAGGAGTCTGGCCCCAAGCAAAAATTTAAACAGGTTTTTATACCTACATAGTTGCTGGGAAAGAGGGGAGACTGAGGCAAAGGAAAGTACGGGGTGGTCTCTGATTGGTGCTGGCTTGTGCTAGGGTTCAGGAACAGGTTAGCCACCTGGCAATTGCTTGTTACCTCTTTTTTCTTTCTTCTGTCAGGTCGCTCTGGTCTCTAAATTCTGGGAGCTAGTCTCCCACTAAGTTCAACTAACGGCTAAGTTCCCACAGTACAGTTTGAAAAATTTTAACCTCTCATAGTCTTTTGTGTTTGGTTGAAATGCTCTTTATATATCTGGTAGAGCTATTTCACTCATAACCTCCGTTAATTTCATTATTTCTCTTTAGTTTCTCTCAATAACCTATCCATTGGTGAGAGGGGGAATGCTGGTAGTCCCTGATGTCCCTACAACACAAATGCACTACTTTGAATACTGCCTTCTAATAATCCATATCCTCCTGGCACATCAGAATAGGTTTGGTGTGGTCTGAATGAGATGTCCTCTTTCAGTTCTAGGCATTTGAGTACTTGATCCCCAACTGGTGGCTTTTGGGAAGGGGATAGGCGATATGGCTTTGTTGGATGGAGCATGTCATTTGGGGTAGGTGTGCAGTTTCAAAAGTCACCAGGCAGCTCCAGTTAGCTCACTGATTATGGGTCAAGATTTGACGTTTCACCTGCTCTCTAGCCATCTGTCTTCATACCTTCACTCCACCATCATAAGATTCTAACCCTCCGGAAGCATAAGCACTATTACACCTTTTCTTTTGTAAGCTGTCTTGGTTACGATGTGTTATCAGAGTGGGAAAAAAAGGAATCTAGATGACACAGCCTGGTAAAAAATAGAAAAAATATGTTAATCTAAGATTCAGTTCAGAGATAACTGTAGTGGGTTCATTGGAGCCCTGAATTCAGTTATCTTTATCCGTGTCACAAACCATGTAAAGACCCAGTGACAAGGACCAACCTCTCCTTGTAGAGGGCTCTGAGAGAGGGGTGACTACAAGTCAAATCTTTGCTCCAAGCTGGAGACAGCTTTCCAACCTGGTTTCTCTGTTCTAGTTTTTTCTCTCTGCTCTGCTCTGCTCTTTCTGAAGATCTCCAGACAACTCTCTCTATGTTTTGCTCCAGGGAGTTTTCTCTTGCTATTCTAAACAATTCTCTGGACAGCTCATCCCCTGTAGATAATAAGCCCAGATTTTTTATTTTATATATCAATCCAGTCATTTACTTCAGGTTTCCTTTTCATTATCCTATGAATGGGTATACTATTAATCCAGCCCCTTTAATTCTTAGTAAACAGCAAGCACGCTTTTTTTTTTTAAATGTTGCAAGAGAATTCTGCCTGTGTTAAGTTTTTTTTTTTAAAAATGTTGCAAGAGAATTCAGAGATCCTGCCTGTGTTAAGCAGATACGAGCTGAATGGTGGTAGTGCATGCCTTTAATCCCAGTATTTGGGAGGCAGAGGCAGGCATATTTCTGAGTTTGAGGCCAGCCTGGTCTACAAAGTGAGTTTCAGGACAGCCAGGGCTACACAGAGAAACCCTGTCTCGAAAAACAAAAAAACAAAAAAAAACAAAAAACAAAACAAAACAAAAAAAAACGCAGATACGAAAAACAAGATAGGTGAGATGCCACCCTGAAATTACCATTTCTCCCACACCTGGACTTAACCTTACTTTGTCCCAGGCTGAACGTTTAACTCAGGGATTTGTCTGCCTTATGTAAACATAAACAAACAAACAATCAATCAAAATTTAGCTGGATGGGTTCTCTTGCAATCATCACTCCCTAAATCTCTTTATCTCCTCCCTCCGTATCTTTCTAATAAGTTGGCTTAGAGTATAGCTACCTCTGCAGAAACCCATGGATCACAACCAGCCAGCCAGGCCCCTCCAAATCGCCTATCATATAAGAGTTAAGAGCTGCTCAAAGCTACTATGAATTAAGGTAATTTTAGACATGCACCAACAAGTAACTGTAACACTTTCCTTCACCCATAATGACTGAGCTGACCATTTACACTTTTCTGATTACAGATTCTGCATTCCTTTCCAGAGATCCTTGCCTGGAGGCCTGTATGAAGTTAGTAAGGGTCTCTATTAAGTGTAGAGATGTAGAGTAAGGTGATGGTTCAGTTGGCAGAACTTCTCTGAATTCTATAATATATTCACCTTTAAGTCCTCTGTAAGATGACTGAGTTTGTAGTAAATATCTAGGTATGGAATCTCTAGACAGAATACCTGAATGATCTCATTCAACTTCAGTCTAGCCGGGTGGTGGTGACACACGCCTTTAATCCCAGCACTTGGGAGGCAGAGGCAGGTAGATTTCTGAGTTCGAGGCCAGCCTGGTCTACAGAGTGATTTCCAGGATAGCCAGGGCTACACAGAGAAACCCTGTCTCCAAAAACCAAAAAAGAAAAAAAAACCAAACAAACAAAAACAAAAACAAAAAAACCTTCAGTCCATCATATATTGTGAGACACAGAGTGTGTTGATGAAATCTTGGTGGTGATATTTTTTTTTTAAAGAGAATGGCAGGGTTTTTTTTTCTTCTTATTTTAAAGTGTGTTTATTTTATTTCTATGGGTGCACTGTAGCTGTCTTCAGACATACCAAGAGAGGGCACCAAATCCCATTACAGATGGCTGTGAGTTACCCTGTTGCTGGGAATTGCACTCACTCGTGACCTCCGGAAGAGCAGCTATTGCTCATAACCACTGAGGCATCTCAACAGCCCATGATATTCACCTTTAAGTCCCTCTGTAAGATGACTGAGTTTGTAATAAATATCTGGGTATGAAGTCACTAGACAGAATATCTGGATCAATTTGTGATCTCACTCAACTTCAGTCTGTCATCTATTGAGAGACACAGAATGTGATCGTAACATTTTGGTGGTGAGTCTTTTCGTAGAAGATTGCCCCCACAAGCTACAGGTGTACTTCCCAAACTGGCACTGGCAACTCTCGGTGCTCTTTTGTTCTGTGAAATTCCACAGGTCATTTGTACTTCTGAAACCATCTTGAGTGGACTTATGGGTCTTAATGTAGGTTGTTGCAACTACCCTTCCCTAACTGAGTTTGTAGATAGCAAGTGATGAATGGCCTCCTATGAAGAAGGCCATACACCCACCCTCTTCCAGCCTAGGCTTTCCCCATTTTTCAATAACATTGACACAAGTTTCATTGGAGATCTTACATGTATAACAATGAAAACAGGGGATGGAGAGATGGCTCATCAGTTAAGAGCACTGACTGTTCTTCCAGAGGTCCTAAATTCAATTCCCAGGAACCATATGGTAGCTCACAACCATCTATAATGGGATTCAATGCCCTCTTCTGGTGTGTGTGAAGACAGCGACAGTGTACTCACATATATGTACCATATATATATATATATATATATATATATATATATATATTGGTTTTTTGAGACAGGGTTTCTCTGTATAGCTCTGGTTGTCCTAGAACTCACTCTGTAGACCAGGCTGGCCTCAAACTCAGAAATCCTCCTGCCTCTGCCTCCCAAGTGCTAGGATTAAAGGCACGCGCCACCACCGCCTGGCAATGCATTTTTTAAAAAAGAATGAAAACAGATCTTTATCTCTCACCCTGCACAACAATCTTTCCTAATCTAGGCATGTAAATCTAAAAGCCTCAATGTAAGTGTTTCCAAGTTGAAACTGTTAGAGGAAAGCATAGGGGAAATTATTCAGGATATAGGTAGAGGGGATGCTGTTCCTCAGGAAGTAATAGTGACAACCAGCTAATGAACTTCACAAAGTTCAAAAGCTCTGTAAAACAAAGGAAATGGTTAATCAAGTGAAGAGACAACACACAGAATGAGAGAAAAATCATTATTAACTACACAGCTTGCTATACATCATAGATCCAGAGTATACTAAGAAGTCAAAAATGGAACAAACAAATTCTCTAAAATGACAAACAATGGAAAAGAGGTTAGGCCTCTAAGAAAACATGGTCAAATTGTTCTTCCTTTGGTCAAATATGAGGAGAATTTGTATGAAAAGTGGTATTTTGATAAAAGAGGAATCTGTGTTGTTTACAAACTAATGCCCCATAAATGTGACCATGGCAGAAGTATGAGAATCTACAATGCATCTCAGCACGGTGTCGGCAGTGTAGTAAATGAGCAAGTCAGGGGAAATCATGGTATTTGTTTGTTTTTTGTTGTTGTTGTTGTTTTGGTTTTTTGACACAGACTCTCTCTGTGTATACCAGGTAAACTGAAACTCACTATGTAGACCTGAATGGACACAAACTCACAGCTATTTGCCTGTTTCTACCTCCTGAGTTTTTGGATTAAAGTCACATGTTACTTCACCTGTCTAAGGACAAGATTGCTGCAAGAGAACTAACGTGCATATTGAGCATATAAAGCATTCTTTTCTAAAATAACCTTTGTTATACAACAATAAGAACTTGAAGCCAAGCATAGTGGGACACATTCATTTAATCCCAATACTTGAGAGGAGAAAAAGAGACACGATTGTGAATTCAAAGCTAGCTTTGTCTACATAGTGAGACTCTGTCAAAAAAAAAAAAAAAAGCTTGCATCAGCAATAGTGTCAGAGATTGGTGCCCACCCCACGGGATAAATCTCAAGTTGGGCTGGTCACTGGGTGGCCTTTCATTCAGTCTCTGCTCCATTTTTTGTTCCTGCATTTCTTTTAGACAGGAACAATTCTGGGTCAAAAATTTTGATGGTGGGTTGGTGATCCCATCCCTCCTCTGTCTATCTACTACAGATGGTCTCTTCAGGTTTCATCTCCCCACTGTTGGGTATTTTGCCTGAGGTCACCCACATTGCATCCGGGGAGCCTCCAACCTCCCAGGTCTCTGGGACTTTCAAGAGGTTCCCCCCACAACACCAACCAAGCCAATCACCCCAGGCAGCTGCACATTTCCATTCATTCTACTGGCCCTCTGGGCTTCTCTCATGTCTCTCTCCGTACCTATTCCTGCCCCTGTTTCCCCCCTCACCCCCTCTATCATCTACCACTCTTCTTCCCTCTGCCTCCCATAATTATTTTGTTCCCATTCTAAGTGGGATTGAAAAACTTCTTGTTTAACTTCTTAGAGTCTGTGGAGTGTATCATGAGTACTCTGTAGTTTTTGGCCCTGGCTCATAATGTATCAGAGGACTGCCTTGTCCAGCTTCAGTGGGAGAGGATATGCCTTATCCTGTAGAAACTTGATGCCTGGGGTAGGGATGCCTGGGGTAGGGAGATGGGGAACCCTCTCAGAGGTGAAGGGGAAGGAGGAATGAATTTTAAGAGAGAGGAGAAGGGGTAACATTTGGGAAGTAACAAATAAAATAGTGAATACAATAAAAACAAAAAACAAAAAAGCTTGCAAACAACAATAATGCACCCAAATTAATCAAAACATATACTACTTAATGAACTCATTTACAATTAAATTGTGCATTTGAAATGTTTCTTTAGAGATTCACAATAAATTTTACACTTTCAGCATTGAATATGTTTCATACCCTTAACTTCCAGCAAATGAAAATGAGCTTCCTAATAGTTGAGATAGTGCCCTGAAAAGGGAAAAGGGAAATAATCAGAAAATAGAAAGCCAAAGAAGAGGGTGCCTGGGTTCAGCTGAAGCTATAGGCTGTTCCTCCCAGAGAAACACACTTTGACAATAAATGAGAAGGATCCTGAGCTGCATGATGCCAGTCCCGATGAACCAGGGCTTAGTGGTCAAAAGAAATACAAGAGTGTGAAAGAGAAATCAAATAAACAACAACACAAAAAGACAAATCAAAAAACCCCAAATCACAAATAAATAAATAAATAAATACTCAAATAATAAAACCACGGAAAAAGGGATCCAACAAAGACTTCTCAGAAGACAAACTCCCAATTAATATCTGTAATGGTATAACCTCCCAAAATATAAAGGGAAATGCAAATTAAACTACTTTAAATTTCCATCTCACCCTGGTCGGAATGCCAATCATTAAAGGACAACAAGTTCTACATAGAATGTGAAGAAGACGGAGCCCTTATTCACTGTTGGAGGGGAACTTAGGTTGTGGCGATCCTAATGAAGTCAATAGGGATTGTGGTTGTTCTTTGGTTGTTCCTTTAGATGTGTTTTTGAGACAGGGATTCAGTATGCAGCCTTAATGGTGGTTTTTAAAATTAGAAAAACTAGATCTATCCCGTGGCCCAGCTAATCACATATAGATATACATACACTCTGGGAATCCATATCATAGCAAAAGATATTAGCATATCCATGTTTACCACTATTCTTTCCACTATTTTCACAAAAGCAAATAAATGGAATCAGTTTACATGTTCATCAATACAGATAGATGTATATTGAAACGCTAGCATAAATTCAATGGAATTTTTTATTTGATCATCAAAAATGAAACTTATAGAAAGATGGGATAAATTGGAAAATATGAGAGAGGCAATTGAGGATTAGGAAAACAATCACGACATGTTCTCATGTATAGATACTAACTCCTGACTTTAGGCATGTGCAGCTTCAGCTTCTGCCTCTCTTTAGTGACTCATCTCCATCTGAGGCAAGTGCTCCATCTTCTTGGTGAATGAGCTGTGGTTCAGGCTGCAAGATGGATGGGCATTGTGCCATGTTTACTGACTAGTGGTAACACTAAGGTAAGAAATTCTGGAAAGTGACGTGGTGCCTTGCTGGTATAGTTATCAATAATCATATGCTTACAAGTAACAGATGAGTGGGGAGAATTCACATTAGCATAATACTTTCAAGTAGTTTATTATAATTGTGACATATGGTGATTGACAGCTGAGCCTACTCTTTTGGGATTCCTGATCTATATCTTTGACCATGAAACTGTGTTCCTTACATCATCACCCTGTACTCTGGTCTCAGTGGGAAGAGCTAGACCATCTGTGACCTGGCCATGATGACACCTTGCTGTGTAATCCTAGCATTTGAATAGTATAGACAAGAAGGTCAGAGTAAGTTCAAAGCCAGCTTGGTCTACATAGTTCTAGACCATCCAGGGCTAGAATGTATTTACCCTGTAGACACCTTACATTATCCTCGGCTTTAGTCTCATACTCTACATCACATCTACTGATTTAGTTACAGTACTGGATGCATTCCTCATTTTATTGGCCTTTCCCCATTACCATTATTTCTAATGTTCACCTAATTTTACACTGTTTTTCTTATGCAACTTAAAAAAGAATGTTTACTTCTCAGCAAGAAGAATGTTCTCTCTTCTGGGGACCATGAGATACTTCCAGGCAGAAGTACATGATGGCTCATCTCATATTTTCACTTTTAATCTTCCATATGGCTTCCCTTTCCTGTTTCCTGATAATCCTTCCTAGTTTTCAATCTTTGAAAAATGAGAAAAGGTCAGGTGTGATGGTAAACAACTTTAATCCTTGCACTCAGAAGACAGAGACCACAGAGAGTGCAAAGCCAGAATGATCTCTATGGCCAGTTCCAAGCCTATCAAGCCAACAAAGTGGGGCAATCTCAAAAATAAATAAATGAGAACCCTTTTAAGTTCGGGTGAAAATAAAGAGAAGAGGCGAAGAAAGGGAAAGACATTGGCCAAGAACAGTTGTAATTCTTGCAAATGTCCTGGCTTCCGTTCACAGCAACCAGTTGAAGACTCAAAATCATGTGTAACTCCAATCCCAGGGGGTCCTACCCTTTTTTCTGACCTCCACAGCCACTAGGCATGCAGGCTGGGGGAGTGGTCGAAGGCGGGGGAAGGGGGCATGATTATTTATGCAGGCAAAACACATGAAATAAGTCTAATAAAATTTTAGAAATAACTAGAAAAGGTACTTTATTATGAGGATACAATGTCAGTCTCCTAGAAATAGATATAAATACTGGTAGTCAACAACTCCCCTGGCAGTGGTGGCGCACGCCTTTAATCCCAGACCCCGTCACAAGCCCAGAGATTCTACCACAACAGGCCCTGAATAATCCAACATAGCTGAAGCAGAAGAAAAAGATCTTAAAACCAAGTAAAAGAATACAATAGACGGGCTGGAGAGATGACTTAGTGGGTAAGAGCACTGCTCTTCTGCAGGTCCATTCCAGCAACCACAGGGTGGTTCAGAACCACCCGTAATGAGATCTTACGCCCTCTTCTGGCAACTCCGAAGATAGCTACGGTATACTTACGTATAATAATAAATAAATCTTAAAAATAAAAAAAAAGAACATAATAGAACTCCTTAAACAGCAATCCTTAAAGAAATCCAGGAAAACACAAATAAACAATTGGAGGAAATGAATAAACTGCAATGCCCTAAATTAATCAGTAAGCCCCACCCACTCAAGGACCAAGTAACATCATGGAATGCTGGGAGTTGTAGTTCTCAAAAAAAACAAGAGTCTCATGGGAAAACATAGTGGCCAAATGGTTTTGTCCTTAAAAGCCCCTACGACAGATGTCTTGAGGCCATTCAGCTGGGTAATAGTGTGGTCCTGACCAAAGTTCATCTTGTTCAGCATTTAATAAAGCTTCTTCAACAGAGACTGCCCCACCTAGGGATACACCCCATATGCAGAAACCAAAGCTAGACACTATTGCTGATGCCAAGAAGTGCTTGCCGACAGGAGCCTGATACAGTTGTCTCCTGAGAGGCTCTACCAGAGCCTAATACAGATGTGGATGCTCACAGCCAACCATCGGACTGAACACAGGGATGCCAATGGAGGAGTTAGGGGAAGGACTCAAGAAGCTGAAGGAGTTTGCAACCCCACAGAATGGACAACAATATCAACCAACCAGACCCCAGAACTCCCAGGGACTAAACCACCAGCCAAAGAGGACACATGAAGGAACCCATGGCTTTGGCTGCATATGTAGCAGAGGGTGGCCTTATCTGGCATCAATGGGAGGGGAGGTCTTTGGTCCTAGGAAGACTTGATGCTCTAGTGTAGGGGAATGCTAGGGCGATGAGGCAGGAATGAGTGGGTAGATAGGGGTCTGACTAGATCGGTCCAGCGCAACTCAAAATGCCAGGTCAATGTAGATGACAACTTTACTGTAATCAAGCTACGACTGATTCATCAATGTGCAGAACAGACTCGGGAGCTGCATTGGGACTTTGAGTCAGAATGTTACAGAGCTTTTAAGCTTGAAAATCACAAACATCTGTGTCAAATTGCAATCCACCAGTCAGCATTTAGGGATAGGGGACTTTCTTAGGAATATATCTTTGTGGTACACTTACCATGTTTCTGTTGTTTGGTTTAGTCAACTTCGGCAAGGCCTAGCATTCTTGTCTCAACTTGCCACCCAGGATGTCAGTTATCCACATAACCTTTAGTCCGGCCAAGCAGGATGCCGGTTACCATGAGAGATCTTGGGAACTTAAACATTATTTGACCCATATTCAAAAATGGAAGTTTTATTCAAAATGGCTCAAGTTTGGTTTCTTTTTACAAGCCCTGGCTATTATTGATTGTGTTCTTGAGCTAGCATCTTATGTGGAGGTTTTGGGGGTTGAGGTATTTGTTTTTGCTGGGAGGGTGTTTTGTTTCTTGGTTTGTGTCTCCTCTCTGGATTTTCAGAGAGTGAATTGCTTTGTGTTACCTATTTTACTGGCCTGTTCAGCTGGTGTGTTCAGTGGAAGTGATTGTTTTTGTTGGAGGCTTGGGGAAGAGGAGCCCAGAGGCAATGTTTTGTTGTACCACTAGGGGTGACCTGAGGATTGAGTTTGGGAAAATGGGATGGAGAAATTCTGGTCGACCTACTTGGTCATTTGACAGGTATGGCCTATGGTTGAGCAGAGCATGTTAGTTTACGTTTAGTGCTGGGGCACACTGAGGAGGAAAGAGGCAGGCCAGGGGTGTGGCATGGGATATTATTTTCATGTTCAGATATTTTCTTTAATTTCTTTCTTCAGAGACTTGAAGGTCTTGTCATACAGGTCTTTCTGTTGCTTGGTTAGAGTTACATCATGATATTTTACGTTATTTTTGGCTATTGTAAAGGGTGTTGTTTCCCTAACTTCTTTCTCAGCCTATTTATTGCTTGTATATGGGAGGACTATTGAGTTTTTTTTTTTTTTAGTTAATTTTGTATTCAACCACTTTGTTGGAGGTGTTTATCAAATGTAAGAGTTCTGGTTGAATTTTTGGAGTTGCTCATGTATACTATGATATCATCTATGAATAGTGATATTTTGATTTCTTCCTTTCCATTTTGTATTCCCTTAATCGCTTTTAGTTGTCTTGTTGCTCTAGCCAGAGCTTCAAGTAGTATATTGAATAGATAAGGAGAATAGGCAGCCATGTTTTTTCTTTCAAAAGCTTGTACTCTACAAAATTGGGAAATCTAAATGAAATGGATGATTTTCTAGATAGATACCACTTACCAAAGTTAAATCAAGATCAGGAAAACTATACAGTCTTATAACTCCTAAATCAATAAAAGCAGTCTTCAAAAGTCTCGAAACCAAAAAGCCCAGGGCCAGGTGGTTTTAGTGCAGAATTCTACCAGACTTTTTAAGAAGAGCTAGTACCTATACTCCTCAAATTATTCCACAAAATAAAAACAGAAAGAACATTGCCAAACTCATTCTACGAGGCCACAGTCACCCTGATACTCAAACCACAAAAAGACTCCACAAGAGAAGGGAACTGCAGACCCATTCTCCTTATGAACATTGATGCAAAAATATTCAATAAAACGCTCACAAACCGAATTCAGGAATACATCAAAACCATCATCCACCATGATCAAGTAGGCTTCTAGGCCCAAGGCATCAAGGTCACATTGCCAGTGTGAGAAATACTTTTAACTGTTCCATTCTGTGGTGTCCACCAGATAGAAAGTCTCTATTAGCCACCTGAGACTCCACTGGGTGTTTGGGATCTAAGTGTATTCCTGATCCTTTTTTCAGGGTGAGTGAGCTTTTAAGCACAAAACCACATCCTTTGTTGACACTTCAGTGAGCAAGAATAATTAAACAGAAGCAGAACTCAATCACACATGCCAAAAATGAACGTTACATTTAGTCTTTCCCAGAACTAGGGACTTTGATGAATTAGGTCTTTGCTTTTGTTTTTGGTAGATGGTGCTGTGTGTGTGCTGTGTTTAATGGCCTGAAAGGTATTTCCAGTGTCGCATCAGTTGTGTTAAGGTCTGGGATTGGAGAGACTCTTATATGGCTAGCCTACAGTTTCTGGCCAAGTAGAGGAGTAGATTTTGTTTTAATTAAGCATCCCAGGCAAATAGAAAACGCGGAAAGAGTCACTAGGGCTTCTGATGGACAGTGTGCTCAGCCTCCATTTTAAATGCCAACAAGCCTGTGTTAGGTTAAAGCTGGTCATGCAGCCACATTTCCAAGTACAGAGAGACAACCATCATGTGCTGGAGAAAGAGGCCACCTCAGTGTAGGAAAGGAAGAACTTAAGTTTTATCTCTCTGCAGGCATTCATGGTTTCTGAGTGCCTGCTGTGGCACAGAGTATCAAGTGAAGTCAGTTTTGGTTCCTGCTTTCCAGTCTGTGAGTGTGGTCATAGGGCGATAGAGGTGCTACAGCCTTTAAATATTAAATAGCACTAGGAATGTGAAATATTAAGATCATTTTTGTAAGAGTATTCGCTGTTGACTGTAAAATACCTTGTGTCTAGAAGTCACAAGTCCTGGATAGATAAACTGAGAATCAGCAAGGAAGCAGAGTTGATGAGAGAACTTCCTCCTGGGGTCTGGGCAGTGGTAAACGCTTTCTTAAGTCTTTTATAAGATGCGCTTGAGGTTTGTGCAACAGATAAATTCCAGATGAGAGAGCTTGTGAACATATGTAATGTTTTAGGGATGCTTTAATGAATCACCTCGGCCTGAAATAATTTCTGTGAAATGGGGTCTTTCCAGTAAGTTGAACTGAGGCCATATTGCATTATAGTGGTCTGATGGGCAGGCTGCGTGGAGGAAAGCACTTGCTACCAAGCCTGATGACCTAAGTTGAATTTTTGGGACCTACATGTTAGAAGTAGAGAACCACTCCTGTAAGATTTTCTCTAACTGCCATGTGCATACTGGGACACATGCACACACACATACCACACCCATCCTCATGCACATAAATTAAATGTCTCCAAAGAAGGGAATTTTGTGCTTGGGAGATGGTTTAGAAGATGCTTGTTTCACAGAATGGGCAACTTCAGATCAGATTCCCTAGAACTTGTATAAATGACAGAGCAGTAGCACATGTCTATAATCCCAGCATATTCCAATGGAAGGACTGGAGGTTGGCTAGGAGCATCTCCAGAAGGTAGGTGGAGGGCTAGCTATCCTGGGGCATCAGTAAAGCAACAATCAATGTGAAAGAGCCTGCCTCAAGGAAGGTGAAATTCAGAGGCTGTTTTCTGCCACATAGACACACTCCATAGCACACCTATACCCTCATGTGTGAACAAGTGCAAACATACACAAAAGTAAATATTTTAAATACAGAAATTTGGACTCAGATCCCCATGGGGCAGGGAGGATATGAAGAGTAACAGAGGCTGGAGGAATGCCATGTACAATGCAGAGGGAAAGACTTTGGTAACACCAGGACCAAGGCCTGGGGAAGATTCTCCCTCATGACCTGCAGAAGGAACCAACTTAGCATCCCCCTTTTTTGAATTTTGGTCTAGTTTTTTTTTTTTATACAAATGTAAATGAATTAGGAATGACAGGTCATGAGTCAGGAAATAAGTAAAGTAATTCAAAGCCAATTGCTTCAGTTAAAAACAATCAGAACTAAATGAGATTCTCATGGTTCTACTCATTTTCCAGAATATATTAATATAATTCTGACTTCAAAAATGCAGAAGGTGTTCTTTTGCACACAGAAACTGGTAAATATTTGAGAGGATTCAGAATTAACTGTGTTATTTATACAGCTACAACAGTATTGATTCTAACTTTAGGAGTCCGACCTGGAGTAGTTTATTTTTAGGTTCAGTTAAGCACTGCAAACATTGTGAACACTTTCCTGGTTATAATTAAATTATTCAATCCTGTGTAAACAGTAAATATAAAATGAGGCAAATAAAGATTAGATGTAATTATATAGAAATACTTTGTAAAGTAAGTGGATCACGTTCCATAAGGTTGGGTTCTATAGATTGACTGAGAATGGGACGTTTATAAGGAGAGGAGGACCCCTGTGATTTTAGCCACAAGACTGTGCAAACGTCACAAAGCTAGCCACCTCCTCTGCTCTTAGCCTTCTAGGTGGAGAACAAGCTATAAATCTCTTACTTTGAAGGAACATCCTGCATATTTAACGTTGAAATTTCCTCTAGTGCTTATCTGTGAGCACAAAGATCTCCTTGCCTCCTACATATTCCACTCCCCTTTGATTTTTTTAAAGAGAAGGTTGTGGTTATAGTAGAGGCCAAGGTTAAATGCACTGCCTCCTTATAGGCAAATGTAGTAGGATTATATGAATATCTAGAAGGACCAAGGAAAGGGGAAAGTGTTCTTTACCCTAAACAGTTACTCAAAGGTCACTTGAAAATTTTATGTCTTGATGGAGATCATTAATTTGACCACCAGTAATATGAAAGAAATTTAATACATTAAAGGAACACATGCCAGAAAATTGTTGACAACCAAGATTATACTTGAAAAACACATAATCAATATTAACTCTTTTTTTTTTTTTTTTTAAGAGAAAAGATGGTTCTTATGTTCCCCATCTCTTGGATAATTTCTGCTAATGTATTTGATTTTAGTAGTTTTATTAATTGATACAGCCATGTCTTCATCTTGTATTAGTATATCAATAAACACTTCAGGAATTGATAATTTAAAAAAAACATAAAAACACCCCTTAGCATTTGAAAACAACATCATTCTATTTCCTTTTATACAAATGCCTTTCATCCTCCACCCCCGCATGACTCAAGAAAAAAAGTGGAGTTTTCATTGACAAGCTGAGTAGTAACATGTAGTATCGTCAGTAAATATAAAAGCGTAGTTTTAGCTGGTCAGTGGTGGCGCATGCCTTTCATCCCAGCACTTGGGAGGCAGAGACAGGCAGATTTCTGAGTTCGAGGCCAGCCTGCTCTACAGAGTGAGTTCCAAGACAGCCAGGGCTATACAGAGAAACCCTGTCTCGGAAAACTAAAAAATAGTTTGGAGATTAGTAATATTTTGTCCTTGTTGTCTTCCCAAGTCATCAGCTTATTTTTCCTCTTAGGCTGTATCCTTTTCATAGGCTTGTCTTCTTTGTGTACTTTATTAGTCTGCTGATCTCCAGGATAGAGCTGTGGTTGGAGGCAGTAGAGCAGGTGCCATCTAGGACTTTGTTTCCTGGGAAGACACAAATATTGCCTCTCCCTCATACTTGGAGGACATCTGGTTCTTTTTATATATTATTTTCTAATCTTCCCATTTTTAATATGTTTTAGATTGTGTCACCGTTGGTGTAAACTGGTTTGGGGCAATGGTGTAAAATGGTTTGGGTCAGTCATCAGCCTTTAATGGGAGCGCATTTGAAACTGAGATGGCTAAATGCAGCCTAGTATGTGGAGATTTGGGTGACTGTATAGCCCTCATCTTATTTTTAAAAATTGTTGTTGAAGTATTTGACAGGATACTAATTCTGATGTCACTCGGGAATCATAGTAGGATGGGAGTCTTGGCCGGGAAGCTCCCATTGCTTTTATAGTAGCCTTTATACCTCAGAGATCATGTAACAGTCAAAATATATTTTTGTCCCTTCATGAATTATAAATATAGGGGAATTCCAGGGAATAATGAAATTTCTGTATGTCCTATTTCTCCCTCATCTTTGCGACTCTCCTTGGTGATAGAACTAGCCACTTCTATTAAAATAATTTTGTAGTAGCCCTGCCCTGCACTTTGGATGCCAGTTGCAGGAGTCTCTGCAACCACCTAGGCTATTAGAATAGGTAAGGAAGTAGGCAGCTTGGTTCATCACAACTAAGGGCTGGTGTTGATTCAAACTTTGTTGGCTAGACCCTGAATAGTTCATTTTACACACAGCAAAATCTGGTGATGTTTTTCCTGGTGATTATTAACTATATCCCACGTGCACCATCAAGCTTTAGACACAAGCACATCGAAACACTTTGTAAAGCACATGTGACATCCTCCATAAAGATGGGTTCTTTTGTTTGACCTCATGTGATACCTCTCATCAATAAGGGTTTAGGGAAGGATCCTTGGCCTTGCCCACACAGCACAAACTTCACCAGGCAGTTATCCACACCTTCTCCAATGTTATGGGCTCATAACAAGTTATGTGTCCCCTCCATTTAAAGGAACAATTCTGTGTTGAACATTCCAGGTTGCTCTAATCCTAATTTCTGAACACAAGGATTTTTTTTTTTTTTTTTTTTTTTTTGCCTCTTACACTTACTGGGGACACACACTCTAAGACAAAAAAACCCATAATTACCTCATTAGATGGAGAAATGGCCTTTGAAAAAACTACAACATCCCTTCATGATAAATGTCTGCGAGATATTAGGGGCATGAGCAGCATATCTACACATTAGAAAATGTAGTTCCAGATGCAAAAATCATTCTAAATGGTGAGAACCTCAAACTGTCTCTCTAAAATCAGGAACTAACAAGGATGCCCATTCAGTCCATACTCATCTAACATCAGGAACAAGCAATGCTGCCCACTCTGTCCATCCCTGACTTTTACACCGCTGAAGTCTTAACTATTGGTCTGAAATAACTTGAGGGAGTTTAAGACGATAGAGATTGGAAAGGAAAAAAGTGAAATCATCTTTATTTTCAGATAGTGATTATACAAAAATTTTTTAATGAGGTTTCTCATTCCTGGTACTGGGATTATTGACAGTCTATGGTTCTTTTGGGGACTATTGTCTGCCCAAGTGGCATAATTTTATATATCTCACACAAATTGTGTAGAATTTCACACAAATATAAAATAAATAAAACATATAATAATATAACATATTTTATAAATACATAATAATAAATCATATATGTAAATTAAAATTTATATATATATAAAACAAGATAAAAATACTTACTTGAGGGACTATCAGACAACCTCATTTTCATTCTGAATTGACTTTCCTACTTCCAGAAATGAAGTCCCTTCCTGTTGTTTTGTTTCTAGTTCATGTCATCTGTATATGTCTTGTCCAAGGCAAAGAACTAAGTAAGTAATGACTGCTAAGAGATGGGAAGTTAGCCTCTCTCAGGGCTGAGCCCTGTTATTAAGTCGTTAAATATAGAGTGGCCAGCCCTGAGCCCATGTGCACATAAATTGCAAAGACTGACTAAAAGTTTTCATTTATATATATGTACGCATGTGTGTTCGTGTGTATGTGTGTGTCAAAAAAAAACTGATGATAAAAAAAGGAGGTTATCTTGAGGCTAGCTCTTGGTAGAGTTGCATGGAGAATGTCTGGAATGAGCTCTAGGCAGGAA
This sequence comes from Montemys delectorum, assembly GCA_019843815.1. NCBI lineage: Eukaryota > Metazoa > Chordata > Mammalia > Rodentia > Muridae > Montemys > Montemys delectorum. Next base: position 29,224 of record JADRCD010183673.1, read on the forward strand.
AGGAAGGGATAGAGATATAGTTCTCTTCCAGTTAAAATTAAAATTTAAATAATACATATATTTACACATATAAACTCTGCTTTCTTATATGTTATGTTGAAATTGAGTTCTACATTGCAGTGTGGTTTAAAATTTTAATTTGTACACAGGAGGGCTTTTCTTTTCTTTCTTTTTTTTTTAAACAAAATTATCTTATTTAGTCAAAGTAAACTGATGTACAATTGGTCTTAAATAGCACAAACATACAAATGACTTTTTAAAACTATTGTAATGGCAGAGACTATAAGAGACAGGAATTATTCAAGAGTTATTAAACAGCCGGGCGGTGGTGGCACATGGCTTTAATCCCAGCACTTGGGAGGCAGAGGCAGGTGGATTTCTGAGTTCGAGGCCAGCTTGGTCTACAGAGTGAGTTCCAGGACAGCCAGGGCTACACAAAGAAACACTGTCTTGAAAAAACAAAAAAACAAAACAAAAAAAAGTTATTAAACATTTTCTATATCGAAAGTGCCTCACATATTGGATAAATGATGGTCTTATTGGTCTTTCCTGCATGTATTAAATCTACCTATTTTTTATTTTATAAACTTCCCTATACCTCCTGCTAAAATTGATACTAATCTATTATCTCTCTGAAAGATTCACAATTTTTAAACTTAGGCATGTTAATTATGCTATGTGAATCCAAATTAATAATTCTCTATGTATCCAGAGTTCTTAGTTTTTGTTTAAAAAAAGTTAACATAAAAAGAAACTTATGTGATCCTTGATTTTACTGACTCTGGTTCTTATTTTTTTTTAAAGCTTAATAAAAGCAACAGAAAACACAAGTAGTCATCTTGGTAAAATGGAAAAAAACCTTTGATCTTTAGGCCTTTTATTTCTTTTCTTTTCTTTTTTTTTTTTTTTTCTTTTTTCTTTTTTAATTTTCGAGACAGGGTTTCTCTGTATAGTCCTGGCTGTCCTGGAACTCATTCTGTAGACCAGGCTGGCCTCGAACTCAGAAATCCACCTGCCTCTGCCTCCCAAGTGCTGGACTAAAGGCGTGCACCACCACTGCCCGGCTTAGGCTATTTTTTAATGTTACTGAGAACAGATAAATATTTTATGAAGAACTTGTTTTAAATGTAGAGCATTGTGTTTGAGATTGACACTACTGTGTTAAACATGGACCAGAAGGGCTTTTCTTGCTTTTTAAAAAAATTCTTGGTATCTAAAAAACTGAACTGTTCTAAAAATTACCATAATTTGCAGATTTTGAAACTTGTATTCCATGGCCTTGTAGATCTTATTTGTTTTACATATTTTCTTTGTTTTCCTAGTTATTCAGTGTTTTCAATTATATTGCATAATTTGACATGTTCTGAAATACATTGCTTAATCTGCAACTATGAATCTATTCTAGAGTAATTACATGTGGTATTTATTCATTTTTATTGTTCTCCTTGTGTGTTTAGAAAGTTATTTTATGTCCAATCTGATAATTCACTTTCAAAGTGAAGAGACCACTTTTATTATCAAATAATCGTTCCAGTTTTCATCATGACAATTCTGTGTGAATTGTCTATTAAACTACAGAATTAAGGCCAGCCCTTCCATTTATTACAAATTGTATGACACATCTCCATGTGATATCCTCTTGCATCCATCTTGTTCAGCCCACTTGTTTCTTGCCAGCAGAAGAGCTGAAGGCTGGGTGAGATCACCGGCACAGTCCTTGTAGTGGTGTACTTTTTTTCATCACGTTTCTATATTATTTTCATGTAAGTCCACAAATTGAAATAATGATTTTCTTTCATTTTTTTTCAGCCCTGTCTTGCTTTCATAACAAGGAACTTGTCTGTTCTCTCAAAATAGAGAACAGACAAGCATCTGTCCAGAGAGAAGGACCAGGACAATTTGGAAGTAACAGCCTGGGAAATTTACATGTAAGGAAGTTCTGGGAACGTAGTGAGGAGCGTGAATTCTGGGATGATGGAGATGATCTGTATGCAACACCCACTCCTCAGGTTCCTGACAGGGGAGATAAAGAAACTCACTCTTCTCCTGGCACAGCTCACTCTGGGTCACTTCCACATTTACGATGGGAGGCTGTCGTAGGAAAATAGTCACATCAGTTTTTAAAACATAGCTTTACTCTTCACAGAAGTGTGAATTCAGTGAGAAGTAGCCTACGGGTACACATGAGTCTTTGAGATATGTTTTATGTAGAATGGGATTAAGCAGTATTTCAACATTCTGTGAAGAAAAGGAGATTAATATCACAGAGAAACACATACAGTGTTATCAGAGTGAGAAGTACTTGACTGAAAATTCTTTGCAACTTCCTCAACAGGTAAATCTACCTGATGAGAGGAACTGCAATGTAGATCAACATAAGACTCTGTATGTGAATCCAGTAGGACGTGAAAGATGTCATCGGATGGGTATTTCTGAATTCCGCCACAGCTGTCAGGAAGTTAATAAAGGCCTTACTACGAACTTTGCACTGCATAATAACCACAGCAGTCAGTTGACAGAGATTGCTTATCAAGGTAACGACTCCTGGGATACCTATAAACAAAATGTAACTCCTAATGATGGACAGATAAGCAGTTGTTTTCAAGAGAATTGTTACAATAATGATAGATATAGGGATGTCTCTGATCAGTGCACACAATCATCTTTGTACAAGCAGGACTATAGCCAAGAGAAGCTGTCCACAAGCAATCAGCAGCTTAAAATTTTAAATGAGTCCTCAATTTGTAGTCATCATACTGAAATTAAGGCTAGAGGAAAATTTAACAGACAGAAATATGGTAAGTACAGCAAAGTCTCTATTGACTCATCTGGCATTGATAGGGATAAGTTAAATGATATTCAAAGAAAACCATGCCTGTTTATGGGAAGTGATAAATCCTTCAATTTTTATTTAAATATGACTCAAAATGATTCGAGCCATGCTAGAGAGAAACCTCAGAAATATAAAGGGTATAGACTGGAGTTTACCTCTCCTTTGGAATTTGTTGGGCATCCAAGATCCTTTGTTCAACAAAAATCTAGGAAATCTAGGAAATGCTCCAGGAGTCCCTCAGGCCTCACTAGACTTAAAATGCTTCAAACTGGAGGAATACCATGCAAATTTACAGAATGTGGAAAGTCCTTCACTCAGTTCTCAGGCCACAGAGAGAATTATATAATCCATACTGGAGAAAAACCTTATAAATGTAAAATATGTAAAAGGTCTTTTACCACAGGTTCATATCTGCAAGCTCATCAGAGAATCCACACTGGTGAGAAACCATACAGATGCAAAGAATGTGGCAAGTCCTTTACTCATGGCTGTTCTCTTCAAGTTCATCACAGGCTTCATACTGGAGAGAAACCTGTACAGATTGTGGCAGGTCTTTTGCCGAGGGCTCATCTTTTAAATCCCACCACAGAATCCATACTGGAGAGAAACCCTACAATTGTAAAGAGTGTGGAAAGTCCTTTGCCAGACGATCAAATTTTGAAGCTCATAGCAGAATTCATACTGTGGATAGACCTTACAAATGTACAGATTGTGACAAGTCCTTTACTAGGAGCTCCTGTTTTCGAAAACATCACAAAATCCATACTGGAGAGAAAGCTTATAAATGTGAAAAATGTGGAAAGGCTTTTACTCAGGGTTCAACTCTTAAAACCCACTACAGAATTCATACTGGAGAGAAACTTTACAAATGTAATCAATGTGGCAAGTCTTTTGCTGAGGGCTCAACTCTTAAAACCCACCACAAAATCCATACAGGAGAAAAACCTTACAAATGTAAAGAATGTGGCAAGTCTTTTACCATGGCCTCAGGTCTTCAAATTCATCACAGAATCCACAGGGGAGAGAAACCTTACAAATGTGGCAAGTCCTTTACACAGAGCTCACATCTTCAAAGCTTTACAAATGTAAAGAATGTGGCAAGTCTTTTACCATGGCCTCAGGTCTTCAAATTCATCACAGAATCCACAGGGGAGAGAAACCTTACACCAATTGTGGCAAGTCCTTTACACAGAGCTCACATCTTCAAAGCCACTGCAGAATCCATACAGGAGAGAAACCTTACAAATGCAAAGAATGTGGCAAGTCTTTCACTGAGGGCTCATCTCTCCAAAAACATCATAGAATCCATTCATGAGAGAATCTTTACAGATGTAAAGAATGTTCAAAATCCATTACTTGGTTCTCAAATCTTATAGATCATCCTGCAATCCATACTGGAAACAAACTTTACAAATGTAAAGAATGTTTGAAATCCATTACCAGAGGCTGCAAATTTAGAATACATTATAAAATTTAAGTATGAGACAAAAGCAAGAGTAATTACTGGTACACTGTTCACCCAAGAGATATGCTTTTTAAATATGAAGCAGGGACGGAAGTCTTTAACCACTCACTGTTATACTCTTCAATATCAGAGTCACACCAGTATAGTTAGCCCTATACTGGTATTGAATTCGGAAACATTTTCCATTGTGGTGGTTTGAATATGCTTGGCCGAGGGAGTGACACTATTAGGAGGTGTGGGCTTGTTCGAATAGGTGTGGCCTTGCTGGTGGAAGTGTGTCACTGTAGTAGGATTTGAGACCCTCCTACTAGTCATGTGGGAGCCAGTCTTCTACTGTTTGCCTTCTGAACAAAATGTAGAACTCTCAGCTCCTCCTGGGCCATGCCTGCCTGGATGCTGCCCTGCTTTCTCCCTTGATGATTATTCTTTGAACCTCGGAACCAATAAGCCAGCTTTAATTAAATGTTGTCCTTCCTAGAGTTGCCTTGATCATGGTATTTCTTCACAGCAATTGAAACTCTAAGACACCCAAAAAATGCATCTCATATTCACGCTGGTGGTTTTGACTGAAAATAGCATGCACAGACATCTAGGGAGTGACATTATTAGATGGTGTGGCCTTGCTGGAGTAGGTGTGGTTTTGTTGGAAGAAGTATGTCATTGGGTTGGGCCTCGAGGTTTCAGATGCTCAACGGAGGCCAAGTGTCACCCTTTCTTCCTGCTGCCTGATGATCCAAATGTAGAAATCTCAGCTACCTCACCAGCGCCATGTCTCCCAGCATGCCACTAGGCTTCCCACCATGAAGACAATTTACAAAACCTCTCAATCTGTAAGACAGCCCGAATAAAATATTTTCCTTTATAGGAGTTACTGTAGTTATGGTGTCTCTCCACAGCAAAAGAAACCCTAAATTATACATCAAAACTGTTGTATAATATTTGTATATTTCAGTGGAACAGGATATTTTTATTTATATGATGAAAGGATTACTGTTTGTTTATAATGTTAAATTACCTTCTCTGTCTCAACTACAAATAAAGAAAAAGGAGCTTATGTTCATTCACTGCTGTCTTGGAACAATGAATGCCTATTTCATACTGGAAAGGTGTCATTAATGTGAGCCATTCCATGAGTGATAATTCCAACAAAAAAAGTCTCATAAAATTGCAGTGGAGACTTGTGGGCTTTTTCTTATGGATGTGGAACAAAGAATGTGGATGGTAAGAGTGGATGTCACAGCACAAGTGATCTGATAGTAGAACTGGAAACAGGGCTCCTGGAGGAAATAAATACAGGCGGAAGGACGGTAACATAACAGTAAGGAAGAGAACTGGTGTTTGTTTCGGGAAGCCTCCCTAAGAATCAGCAAGAAAGCAGAGTTGGTGAGAGAACTTCCTCCTGGGGTCTGGGCAGTAGTAAACACTATATTTGTTGAGTCTTATAAGATGCTTTTGAAGTTTGTTTGAAACATGAACTCTAAATGAGACAGCTTGTGAACAGAAGTGGAAGGGATGTACCCATGCCAGAAGACACACACACTTTGACAGTAAACACTAGCTCTAATTAGACTTAATGCCTACTCAACCAAAGGGAAAGCATGCCTCTTACTGAAAGCCTAGCTAACTACTCAGTGGTAGTGAAGTCATGGTTATTGAAGGAGACTACAGGCACTAGTTTATTGAACCAGCAACATCACTCCAAGCAATGTATAAACATTTGTCCTTATACCTACAAATAAGTATAGTCTTCACCCCTCATCAAGGAAACTACTGTTTGCAACACACAGAGACCACTTCAGAAAAGCACAGCAAATCAGCATGCAAAGCTGTGAAATCAAGTACCAAAGGTACATGTATAATACTCTTTTTTTTTTAATGTTT
>JADRCD010183674.1:9583-23375 GCA_019843815.1 Montemys delectorum
GGGAGAGATGGAGTCCTGAGGGGGCGCTGGAGTCCTGCGGGGGAGGACAGGGAGGAGTGGTCCTGAGGAGGGAACTGGAGGCATGGCAATGAATGATGGACAGGAAGGTCGAGGAGAGGTCCAGAGGGGCGCTGAAGTAACTTAAGGACGAATTGGAGGAGAACGGACCTGGAGACTATGGGAGGACCGACAAGGCAAGAGTGCTGGAGAGGAAGGTCCTGCAAGAGTCGAGGAGGCCTGTGTGTAGGCGGTGCTGGATGGTGGAATGGGGTTTGAGAGGAAGCTTGCGATGTAAACTGGAGGCCCACAAACCTCGTGGGTGCAGGAGTGGTAAAGGAGCTGTAAGGGGGAGACAGAAGGGACAAGGGAGGCCGGAGGAGACGATGGAAACAAAGTTCCGTTGAAGTTTTGGAATATTGGAAAATTGGAATGTTGGAATGTCTTCGACCTTGTGTTTATCTTCAAACTACCTTCAGCCTCTATCAGACAGTTGCAGGGTGCCGTCAGATGGGTGGAGCCAGGGCAGAGGTGGAGAGATGGAAGGCAGGAGGCCTGGACCTCCGTGGGACCTTCTCTTTCAGCTCTTTCCACTTGATAATGTTCTCAGCAGAAGCATGCTTTGTGGGCAGGTGGGGGCTGAAGTGGATGAAAACGAGAGTGGGAATAGGGGGACCGTGGTAGACACGAAGGTCAACAGGACTTTGCCTCCCTTGGAACCCCTCAGTCGTCCGAGGTCTTTTCTTGCTATCCCACAGCTAGGTGTTTTGTTTTGCCTTTTTAAAAAAAGGCATGGCTTATAACTTTGAACATTTAACACATTTGACAAATGTAGTTTAATCTTGTTTGCTGGCTGTGAAGAAACAAGTTTGTTGGGATAAGTCTCAAAGGACAGCACACGGTTTGCGGAACAGGTTTTTAAAAATATTAAGTGAACTAGCTGGTTTTCCAGCAGTCTTGATTCAGACACATTCCTCAATACCTGAGTGTGGATTCCCCTCCTATCTGTAGCCAGGAAAGTTTTTTATGTCCACATGGATGCCTCTGCTTCTAGCCTATTCTCGCACGTTCTCATAGCTATCTCTCTTATTTGAATACAGTATATATGCAAAGATTTTTTTTAAAGATTTATTTTATGTGTCTGAGTACACTGTAGCGGCCGTGAGCCATCATGTATGTGGCTGCTCTCTGGCCCCGCTAGCTCCGCCCCTCGCTCAGGCCCGCTCCCTCCGGTGCAATTCACTGTAGCTGTCTTCAGACGCACCAGAAGAGGGCGTCAGATCTCATTACAGATGGTTGTGAGCCACCATGTGGTTGCTGGGATCCGAATTCAGGACCTTCGGAAGAGCAGTCAGTGCTCTTACCCGCTGAGCCATCTCGCCAGCCCGCAAAGATCTTTTTTTTTTTTAAAACAAAAACAAAAAACAAAAACCAAAAACCAACAACAATGCAACAAATAGAACTCATCACATTTAACAGAAACTCTGTACCATTCATGAGTTAGAGTCTTGGGCCACTGTCTTCCTTCTCACACTGAGATTTGTGTGTCTGTGCACACTCACACGCATGCGCATTGTGCAGGTGTATCTGTGTGCTGAAATTTGACCTGGAAAGATAAGTATTTGGAGGTCCCAGAGAAAACAATGCTTTAATAACTTTTTACTTTTCTTTTCTCTTCTTTTTTCCTTTCTTTTCTTCTTTGCTTTTCTTTTCCCTTCTCCCCTCCCCTCCTCTACTCTTCTCTTTTCTTTTCTTGCTCCATTCTCTGGAAGGTGACTTTAGTTGGTTTCGGGGTCCCGGGGTTCCAGGCCAGGAACGGCCCAGCTTTATTTGACCTCCTTCTTGGGGCGCAGGTTGTTGGTGTGGCCGCACTCTTCTTGCAGCAGTTGGCTGCACGAGGGTGCAGGTGTGCTTAACACTTGTGGGAGATCATCTTGTCACAGTTGTACTACTGGGCAAACTGACGAAGGGACGTCTCGATGATGCCACTGCGCAGGCGCGCACCAGGTGCACGGTGGACTCTTCCTGGTTCCCATAGTCCTATAGAACGCAGCATCCTCCAGCTGTTTGCTGGTGAGTATGGTCAGGTGGGATGCCTTCCTTGTCTTGGATTTTGGCCTTGACAGTCTCGATGTTGTTACTGGGCTCTATCAAGAATGATGGTCCTGCCCTTCAGGGTCTTAGTTCTGCAAGGTGGTGTCCACTCTGCCGCCTGGAGGAAGAGAAAGAGCTATAGTAACTTGTTTGTTTGTTTGTTTGTTTTTTTCGAGGCAGGGTTTCTCTGTGTAGTCCTGGCTGTCCTGGAACTCACTCTGTAGACCAGGCTGGCCTCGAACTCAGAAATCAGCCTGCCTCTGCCTCCCAAGTGCTGGGATCAAAGGCATGCGCCACCACCGCCCAGCTGTAACTTTTTTTTTTAAAATCACTTAAATGACTTTTTCTGCTTGAACAATAACTATCTGTTATTGTTCTTCATGAGTAATTTTGCAGCTAGAAGGTTTTCAACAATTTAAAACTCTACTGCATTCTCCCCCCCCCCCCCCCCCCCCCCCCCCGGCCCCACATCCCTGCTTCCCTCTCTCTCTCAGATTGTAGCCCAGGCTGGAAAGCCTGGACTTCACTTTGTAGTCCAGGCCGGACTAGCTTTCTAGTTTTTTTTCTCTCTCCCTTTCTTTCTTTCTTTCTTTCTTTCTTTCTTTCTTTCTTTCTTTCTTTCTTTCTTTCTTCCTTCCTTCCTTCCTTCCTTTCTTTCTTTCTTTCTTTCTCTTAAATATCATCAAGGTTTAAAATGTTTTATTTTATTTATTTTGAGTCAGGGTCTCCTAATGAAGGGAAGGGCCTGTGGTGACCTCAACCTTTTTCTCTGTAGCTCACTCAGGTTTTATTTTTGTTTTTGCCTTTGTTTGTTTGTTTGTCTGCTTGTTGTTTTGAGACAGAATCTCATGTAGCCCAAGCTAACCTAAAGTGCTAAATCCTACTTCAGTCTCCCTGGTTCTGGGATTGCTAGCCTGGAATTCTCTTTCTTCCAGTGTCAGTTCTCTGGTGTTAGGATTGCAGGCATTTTCCACCTGGCTTAGCTTGCCTTCTAAATGTCTCCAGGGGGCAGCAAAATGGTCCAGCAGGAAAAGGTGCTTGCCGCCAAGCCAGAGGAGGGCTTCAGAATCTCTGAAATGGAGTTAGGGATGCTTGCAAGCTGCCGTGTGGGTGCTGAAGATGGAACCTGGATCCTGTAACAGCAACAAGTGTTCCTAGCTGAAGACTTATTTCCACATCCGTTCTTCTTTTTGTAGATAAATTTTTTATGTAGCCCAGGATGGCCCATGTACCTGAGGATGACTTTGAACTGTTGATCTTGTCCCCATTTCTTGAGTGCTGACATTACCAGCTTGTGCCATCATTCCCAGCTCAAGTGCAGATGTAGGTGTAGATATACACATAAATACAGATAGAGACAGAGATGATATAGATTATAGATATAGATGATATAGAGATAGATAAACAGACAGACATATAGATATAGACAGTATAGATGATATAGATTATAGATATAGACGATATAGATTATAGATATTGATGATATAGAGATAGATAAACAGACATAGACATATAGATATAGACATAGCATAGATGATATAGATTATAGATATAGATGATGTAGAGATATAGACATATAGATATAGACATAGTATAGATGATATAGAGATGGACAAAGATGATATAGATTTATGAATGGGACACAGGCTAGTGAAATGAGGGACATAGGAGGGGAAACTGAGGTAGACTTGGAGGAACAGAGTGGGAGTTTCACAAAAGGAGACAGGTGAACTGAGAAAGAGGAGCTGGAGAGAGGCCGAGAGGGCGATGTGGGAAGGCCTCCCTGTAGCGAGGCACCTCTGAGAGCTGTGCTGGTTTCCTGCTGGCAAGCCTAAGAACTCAAGCCGTTTAGTGCAGGTTTATACTCACACCCCTGTGTAGCCCTGGCTGTCCTGGAACTGCTCTGTAGATCAGGCTGGCCTCAAATTCTGAAATCTGCCTGCCTCTGCCTCCCAAGTGTTGGGATTAAAGGCGTGTGCCACCACTGCCCGGCTCATAGTCCCCTCCCCACAGCACCTTTGTCTTAGACACCGAGTGATGTTTACTCATTTCTTGTTGTGAAGAATATTATAGACAAATATTTTGATGTCTAAACATTATATTTAATTTAACATGATCATTTTACTATACATTGTAATTAAAATATGAAAAAAATATACACACTATATGCAAACACAACAGCCCATGGTATGCAAATCTATATCTGCATGTGAAAATGCAAGTGTGTGTTTGCATATGCTATGCAAATATACACATGTGCATGTGATAGCTATGTATATGTTTGCATGGATGGTCCTCATCTATGCCATGTGGGATGGGTGGGAAGGTGTAAGTGGGTAGGGGTCTCTCTCCCTTTTACCAGCTTGGTCCTGACAGATGTTGGTGGGGAAGCTTCACACTGGAGTCAGTCCTCTAGCCCTTTGTGATTCTTTCTTGCCACCTTGATAACATGTATGAAGAGTACATATGACTTACATGTAACCCACACAGCCTACATGTTTACAGGACGTCATGTTGGGTATGCTTTTATTACCATAGAGCAGCGAAACCTTCCAGTGCGTTTGACTTTGTCCAACAGCTAGCTGTGCGTTCATGCTCTAGGCGGTTGTAGTGACCCTGTGAGTGTGCTTTAAGGACCTTGATCATTGGAAAGTGGGTGCCCGAGAGGCTTTTATAAGATGAGCTCTGGCATCCAGCACCCCCAACTTGGAGCTGTGTGTGCCGTTTCCCAAGATGGACTTGGGATATGCACACGTTTTACCACAAGAGGAGGCAGCTGCCAGGGCTGGGGTTCATTTGTGCTGCCCAGGCTGCGTGTGCAGCCTCGATCGATCACCTGCTGGTGTGTACAGGAAGTGTTGCCACAGCGGCTGCTGCTTTGCCACACATGAGAACTGGAGATCAAATGGCCAAGTCTTCTTCTGCGAGATTAGTCGGTTCTGTTTCTGTTTCTTGTTGCTCTGAGGCTGGATAAGCAATGGGGGTGTGGGTTATTAATTAATCTACATTCTACATTTACATGGAAAGTTTGGTCTTTCTAAATGTTGAAGATAATTTGTACCAAAATAGCTTTTGTCCAAAATGTCCCTGAGGTCACTCTGCCTTCAGCCCTCAGTGGCCCAGGACTGACTGCGTTGGCACTTGTCAGTGGCCTGTTGGGCAAGCACTGTTGTTATACGCAGCACTGTACTTTGAACTTTGACCTGAACATGGAGAGAAAGTTCTGACTTCATGAACAACTCAGCACTGCCTCGGCTTGGACGCTCATGGAGACTTTGGGGACAAACGAGGCAAAAGATTCTCCAAAGCGGAAAGTTCATGAGTCAAAGAGGCGGACCATTAGAGGAACTGTTATATAAAAGCATCCTTGGTTTCCAGAACTCTCCAGAACTTTATTGGGAAAGTCTCCATGTTATCCTGTTTGATAGTTGGAGAGCTAGCTAGTCAGTGAAGGAAGCTTTTGTTACGTTCTGTCTATAGATCCGGATGACAAGCAGCCTTAAAAGGGGTTTTCCAGCCTATCCCTGGCAGACAGTTCCAGTACTGGGGGTCTGAAGGTAGCTCATGTTGGGTGCTGACGAGTCTTCATTTTCCTTTGCTAATGGGTGCACTGTAAGGGCTTTGAGATGGGAGTTTCCTGAATTGGCTTGCTGTCTTTGGGAGGACTTTGTGGGACATCAGAAGATGTAGTCAGGGAAATGCAGAGAGAGAGAGTCAACAGAGTGTGCTCCAGGCTTTGGAAGTGGAGAGATGGGTTGGAAGCAAGGAAAGAGGAAGACTCCAGAAGCCTTTTACAGAAGGCAAAGGAAAGGACCGCCCTGAGAGCCTGGAGAGAGGACTGCTCATCAGCTCTACAATGCCAAGGTCCAGAAGATATGTGTCTATCCCCAAAGCCACCCAGTCTGAGCAGGAAGACACAGTGCAACTTGCATCTGAATGTCTGATGTCCTGGCTCTCTCCTTAGGGCTATCTCGGTCTCCTGTCAGCTTCCTGCTTTCTTACCAGACCCCAGGATCAGGCAGGGCCCACGGCTTGCTCCTTGGATTAGCTTCCCTAGCCTCTCCCTTGGGGAATCTCAGTCTCTGTGCTTTCAGTGAGCTACTGTTGGGGGGCTTCTGTTGGGGGCTTCTCACCCCCTGTCCAAAGAAGAATTCTTCATTCCCCACCCCACCCCAAATTCTGCCTTCTTCGGGCTTCCACTGTACCCAGTGAAGATCCGTATAGGCATTTCTAGGTGCTTTTGGAAAACATTGTAGAGACTCCTCCCTCTTTTATAACAGCATCCATTCCTTCAACAAATGGACTTACCTCCCAAATCTCTCCAGAGTCTGGACCTCTAACCCCGTCTCTGTAGCCCCACCCCCACCCCCAGATCTGGTCAGTACCATGCTATTCCTCCACATGCCCCAGGAAGAGCTCCCTAGAAGCCTTCAGGAGTCACAAGAGCTGATGCTCACCTTCTCTTCTCCATTTGGACTTCATGACTGCCACATGGTCAGCTCTGCTCTGTCATGTGGCCCCATGTTTCTCCCGAAGCCCTCTGCTGACCTGCTGTTCCTGGAGGACTCTGCTCCACTATGGAAGAGTCTGGTCCTCAGAGCATCAAGACTGGCTCTTTTATCTTCTGCAAATCTTTGAGCACTTATTTCCTCTCCAGGGCCTTCTCAAAGTCCCCTGGAGTAAAGTTGAACTCCCCATTCTGTTCTGGGTGGCCTCAGTGCTTCAGAGACAGAAAGTGGCATTTCTCAAGAAGGTGGAATTTTCCAACTCTGCTGGCAGTAACATACAGGGATGTGTGTCATCCCTGTGCTAGGTCAGTGTCCAAGCTCAGGAACAGTCCTCACATGTTTTTAGACTGAGCAAGCCCAAGCCCAGGGATAGAGTGGCACAATCACTTTTTTTTTTTTTTTGGTTTCACTTTGTTTTCTTGAGTCAGGAGTTTGCTCTGTAGCCCAGGCTGGCCTTGAACACCTATCCTTCTGCAGAGGCCTCCCTGATGCAGTGGTTCTCAGTAGCTTTCCCCACCCCCTCAGTAAGAGTGATCAAGTCTAGACTTTTTAACATGGTCAGTTAAGCGCTCTACCAGTGAACTATGCCACTGGCTTTTCCTGGGTTGGAGGCTTCGTATTTATGAGACCTGTGTGGTGGTCTGGCTTCTCTGCACTCGGAGTTGTCTGCGTTGTATAAGTGAGTGTAATATGCATCTTAAAATGTTAACTGTGAGACTCGTAAAAGTTATAAGACTGTATACTGTGATCAAACAGTGTGACATCCAGTTCCCAGGGAGAAGCTGCCAGAAAATTTCTGGCCAACTTCTCTTGCTGAAAGCACCCTTTGCTTTTTTTTTTTTTTTTTTTTTTTTTAACATTTTTTTAAAAACATTTTTAACTGTTCATGGGTGTTTTGCCTGCATGTACATCTGTGAACCATGTGTGTGCCTGCTCTTGGGGGCCAGAAGAGGGCATAGGATCCCATGAAAGTGGAGTTACAGACAGTCACGAGAAATCATGAATGCTAGGAATCAAACCCAGGTCCTCTGAAAGAACAGCCAGTGTTCTTAATCAATGGGCCATCTCCACAGTCTCTGAAAACACTCTTGGCTTTTTATGGACATGAGTTCCAAAGCAGAGGAGAATCCCAAGCCCAAGCCTGGAAAGGTGGGGAAGAGAATTTACCTTTTGCACAGGATACATTCAGGGATAAAGGGCCAAGGGACAATGTGGCTTGCTCTTATGAGAGCTTGCCAGGAAGTTGGGAAGAAAAGAAAGATCGAGCAGGCAGCAGCCAGCAGCCAGGAGTCTGGACGAGCCAGAGGAAGGTGAACCCGGCTCTGTGCTGCTGTGCTCGGCTACACCTCTCAAGGAGAGACGTGGCTCACTTCAGCTGGCCTCTATGTTTCCTTGGCAATGTGATTGCCCCAGATTAGGAAACTGCCCCGAGGAGCTCCTGGTGGATGGGAGGGGACCCTGATCAGTTCTGGAGAGCTGTACCCTGTGTTAGAGAGGAGTGGGGCTTGGGGATGTGGCTCAGTTAGTAAAGCAACTTTACTTAGCTTGCTTAGCTTGCACAGACCCCTGACTCCCATTGCTAGTACTGTGTAAGCTAGATGTGGTAGGCAGTACCCTGCTCTAATCCCAGCACTCAGGAGGTGGGGACAGGAGGGTCTGAAGTTCAAGGTCAGTCTGGTCAGTCTGGTACATAGTGAGTTCCAGGCCAGCCTGGGCTACTTGAGGTCCTGTGTCAAAAAGAAAAAGAAAAGGAGGAAGAGGAACATATCATAGGTTATTTCTCTGTGTCTGTTTGTCTCTCTGTGTCTGTGTCTGTGTCTCTGTCTGTGTCTGTGTGTGCATGCGTGCGTGCATGTGTGTGTGTGTGTGTGTGTGTGTGTGTATGTGTGTGTGTGTGTATGTGTGTGTGTGTGTGTGTGTGTGTGTGTGTGTGTGTGTGTGTGTGTAGACAGACACAGATGAGGGGGGAGAGGCCAGGACAATGACAATGAGTGGTAGGCAGCTCGCACAGACAGCTGACCCACTGCATTGGTTGGCTTTTGATATTGTGGCCCTCTGCTGACACATTGGCTTGGGAGAGTGCTGTGAAGTGTGTGTGTGTGTGTGTGTGTGTGTGTGTGTGCATGTACTCAGGCCCTTGTGTGCAAGGTTCTCACAGACATATGCAGAAGATTCTCCCAAACCACACCTCGAGTTGCACTAAACAGTCTTCTGCTTTGACTCAACTCCAGTGAAGGACACAGGGATCTGACCCTCCGGGACCTGGCTGGATCTGGGGAGGAGCGCTGGCTGTTTCCACAAGCTCACAAGGGAGGCCTGCACCTGTCTTATCAGGACCTGAGGGCCTGGGGCACCAGTACTACAACCCTGGCGCATGCTGGTGCTACCTGAGACAGCACTGATTTTAATCCCGAGAATACTTGCTCCAAAGTCCTCTCGCTCCACGTCACTGGGGCCCCAGTTTCTGCAGAGGGGATTGACATTGTCTGAGTTGTTATTTCAAGGCTCAAGCCCAGGATGTCTGTAGAGAAGCCCACTCACACGGTGGAGAAGCTCTGGACCCCTCTGGTCTGATCTCCTTCTCATGGTAGCATAGGGGCCCCAGTGTTCAGCTGCTTGGTTAGAGTGACCCCACAAGAAGCCTGTGCGGTGGATAAATGATGTATTTCTAAATCTAAAGGTTTCAAAGTAGCTTCCCCAGAGGGACCAGGCAAGTCACTGCCTTTGGATGGAAGGGGACAGAGTCTTGCTCACAGTAACGCTTGCTCTTGGACCCAGTAGACTGCAGCAGGAGAGGGGTTCTTCAGGTGTTTATGAGTTCACAAGACAAGTAGCCCCAGTTTAAAACTGGCAACAAGTTCAAAGATCATCAAGTTTTTTTGCCAGCCAAGTAAAAGAGATGTGTGGAGCAGATCTGGTGTGGGCCGGTGGATGACCTGTGTTCAGGATACCTGTCCACTGACCCTCAATTTTTCCCGCTTAGGTCCCAGAACAAGAAGAGCTGGAGAAAGCTGGGTGACTTGGAAGCACTTTAGTCATTCATTAAATTGTTGCTTTTCTCAAGTGTGAGTTCTGAAAACCTTAATGATTAACATTGTCCAGTGCTCTGTAACCTACCAGTGGGATGCTGGGGTCTACTTCCTTGGTTTCCCCCCTGGGATGGGTATAGTATGGTCAAGGTCTGGAGTCTGGGTAGCATAGGGTGTTACCTGGACTCCACCCACAGTAACTTCAGAGTTTAGTGCTGGACCAGTGTTGTGTGTGGTGTCATTCAGCTCTCTCAGGACAGTCCCCTGGAAGGATCTGTTGGCTCTTGTGATTTCTACCAACCTTGATCAACCCTGACGTGGAGAATCCAGGTCACTGTCCCACTAACAGCCCACTCCCAGCAAAGCATACTTTTGGAGACAGGAACAGCAACAGTCTCTGGCAATTTCAGTTCCATGTACTAGGTGGTGTCTTGTGCTGTTCTTAGGGGTAGACACACACACACACACACACACACACACACACGCGTGTGTGTGTGTGTGTGTGTGTGTGTGTGTGTGTCTAGGACTGGTCATGACCCTGATGTCCTCAGGAACACTTGCCGTAGATGATTCTCACTGGCTGGGGAGTAGTGTGGGCTAGGGGAATCACAGAGCCCAGGGATCTACTTGTCTTCCTACCCTGAGCTGAGATGACAATGATGGCACCGTGCCTGGCTTTTCAGAAGTGGCCGTGGGTTTGAACTTGGGTTTTCCTGCTTGTGTGGCAAGCATTGTATTGACTAAGACATCTCCCCAGCCTCCCACAAGAAATATTCTATTCTAATTACCTAACACATCTGATTGTAGGTGTCTTTCCTCTGTACTCAAAGATAGACATTGGTATGTCTGTGAGTACCCAAACACACATACACACTCACACACACACACACATACACACACACATACACACACATATACACACATACACACTCACACACACATGTACACACACACTCTCACACACACATATATACACACGCATACACACTCACACACACATATACACATACACATACACACTCACACACACACACATACACATGTACACATACATATTCACAAAAAGCGAACTTTACTTCTTCGATAACCACCTCTCTTTTTAAGAACCAACCTGTAAAACTGCTTTGTAGGAAGGCTGTTAACCTCCCTCCCGTGTCTGTCCGGCCACCTGAGGGTGCTGCATACCCACCCCTGCTTCCTTCTCATCTCCAGAGCCTGTGGGAGGTTGGAGAAGACGCAAGGCCTGGCTCCTGCAAGCTGGACATGGTCCTGAGGAAGGGTCTTGAGTTTTGGCAGGAGAACACTGCCAGGGCAGTGCTTAGAAGCTTCTTTGGGCAGAAGATATGGCTCAGTGGTTAAGGGCATATCTTTTCTCCCAAAGATCCTAGTGTTTGGTTTGGGCTGGAAGCTGAGAAAACTCACTGCAGATATGGAAACTTAAAAATGAAAGCTTTATTTTCTGACCACTCAGGAAGATGGCCAGTTTGGGATCTGAACCACATCCCCAAAGATGGTATAACATTTTTAAAGAATGAGAACATAAAATGGGTTGAGGCGAGCTTCAGTGTTCTGGTTGTATGTTGACATTATGGGTTAAGCAAGGGAGAACCAGTTGGAGACTGGGCAGTGTCCAGGGCACCTGGCTTCTAGGTCCTCAACTCATTCTCCTAGACATTAGTTCCGGAGCTCAGAGTGATAAGGGGACAAAGGAGCAGGTCAGCTGCATGTAGCTAAATAGGGCGCAACAGGCGATTAGTGTATATTTTAACAACATACGCACCTAGATCATAGCAGTTTCTATATTCTTAACCAGTTAACAGACAATTAAGAAAACACTCGGAGAAGTGAGGTAGGTGTTCGTTCCTAGGCCTGGGAACATGAAAGGGTTTGATCTTGCTGGCATGACAGAGGTGTCCCAGAGACATCTGGGCTCAGACAACTGTTTACACCAGCCGCTGTTCAGCTATAGGGGAGCCCCAGCTCCTCCAGGCCTTGCGTTTAGTCTCTCCCTGTGCTTAAATGGAGTCTTGAGTGATACTTAGATTGAGTTTCTTTTGCTTGTTCCCAGCACTAGGGTGGTGATATTGGATCTTCATAATCATCTGTGACCCTTGCACCAGGGGACCCAATGCCCTCTTTTGGACCCTGTGAGCATCTGTACTCACATGTGTACATTCCCACATAGACACTCTTTAAAAAAAAACTTGGAGGGAAACTTTGCAGCCAGTCAGGATGGTGGAGTGAGTTCAAAGTCGGCTGGCCATCATTGCTGGACACATCCAAGGCTGATGTGAAGGAAACCATTCTTTTCATGTTGACTTGTAGGAGGCCAGAGTTCAAGCCCCCTTTCCCATGGTGTCCTTTTACGCTGGTTCCCACACGTAACCCAGTCCTGTCCTGCAGCTTATGGGTTTTGTTCTCCCTCTTGCCACCACAGCCCTCTGGCCCTTTTCCTTGTCAGAGATGTCACTCATGGGCTCACTTCTGGAACCGACCTTCCCTCAAGTGCTGGCCAAGGACACCCGATCACCCATGCCTTTCCACCCAGGACCTCTACTACACCTGTACTGTGAGCTTCTTTGTCCTAATCCTCAAGCCCCCAGCCTTAAAGGGTGTCTGGCTGGCATTCATTGGTGGAATCAAAGGTTTAAATGTCAAGGACATCAGACAGCATCCAGCAACCATGGAGCAACACACTTGAAATCTAGCCTCCTAATGAAAGTCTCCCCACCACTGACTGGGACACTTTATGACACTGCCTGTCCCAGAAGTTCTGTGGGGCAGACATGAAAGTAAGGACTCTGGCCTCCATTGCTGATGTACTCCCACACACCTTTGATCTTCTCTAGAACCTTCTATCAGGCCTGCTTCCTCCCGAGGAATATTCTCTGGCTTCTTGCCAGCAATCTGTCAAGATGCTGTGGACTAAACTGCCCGTTAGCGATTAGTCTGGACTTTAGTTGTTTTTGAAAGATGAATTGAGACGTAATTTTCTAATTAACAGTGGTTGTCAAATAAAGGGGACAAAGTCTCTGTCTGGGCCTAGACAAGGCCATAGCGTGGCGGGCTGGAGCCTCTTGAGGATAAATGCAAGGAACTGGTGGCTTAGAAAGCAATTAGCTTGTGGTTTCTCTTGCTAATGGGGGAAGAGCACAGAGCAGAGTAGACCTGCTGGGAGTGGAGTTCAGACAGGTCGAGCTATAGCCGTTGAGCTAGCAGAACTGATGCAGGGACACGCTCCAAGGACTCCCCGTGCTCACACTGCCGTCGCACCCGGTGATAGAACACTTCTGCGTTTGCATTGTCAGTGCCTGGGTTAAAGATGTAATAGCTATCAATGTCTATTCTAAATAATAACGCCTGAAGGCACAGGGTTGGGGGATATTTGTCATGGGGCTTACAGCCACGGGGGACGTGTTTTCAGAATGGTTACTCCCTGCAAAGCTGAATCAACTCAAGCTTGTTGATATTTATAAGGCATCTTTTGTATTATTGTTTGTGTGACTCTTGGCTCCTTCTCCCTCCCCCTGCATGGGCGACTGAACTTGGTTGCTCAAATAAGACAGGCAAGCCTCCGCCACTTGAGCCTCCGCCACTCGAGCCTCCGCCACTCGAGCCTCTGCCACCACGCTACTTCCCAGCCCCCTTTTAACTTTTGAAACAGGAGGTCACAGGCCCTGAACTCACAATCCCTCGGCCTCAGCTTCCCAGGTAGCTTGGGTGACAGGCCTGTGCCACTGTTTCTGCTACCTCAATGGTCTCCTTTGGTCATGTGTTGATGCCATAGGGCAACCAATGTCACAGAGGGCCTGGGGGAGGGGGTCATCTCAGTTTTGACTCTTGGCTCAGGGTCTGGCTGGCGCCTCAGGCCTCCAGCTGTCTGCTTATTTCAGATCTCTGTAGGGAGCTGACCAGACACAGAGGGCACTGGGGCATCCAGAAAGGGCCAGTTTCTTACTTGACAACAAAAAGCACCATGTCTCTAAGGAGATAGATGCCAGTCTGACACCCAAGACCCTGCTGCTTACAGTTATTGCTGAAGATTCTTTCAAAACAATCCCACAATGGCTGGGTGGTGAGGTCTAGTCTAGAAGGCTTGTCTCAACTCCACTACAACCTTAAACTGGCATCTTCCCCTCACCCCCCCCCCCCCCCCCCCCCCCC
>JADRCD010183677.1:7525-24219 GCA_019843815.1 Montemys delectorum
TATATGTGTGTATGTGTGTATATATGTGTGTGTATATGTGTGTATGTATATATATGTGTGTTTGTGTATATGTGTGTGTGTATATATGTGTGTGTATATGTGTGTATGTATATATATGTGTGTATATATATGTGTGTGTATATGTGTGTATGTATATATGTGTGTATATGTGTGTGTATGTATATGTGTGTGTGTATATATGTGTGTGTATGTGTGTGTACATATATGTGTGTGTATGTGTGTGTATGTGTATATATATGTGTGTATATATGTGTGTATGTGTGTATATATGTGTGTGTACATATATGTGTGTGGGTGTATGTGTGTGTATATATATATGTGTGTTTGTGTATATGTGTGTGTGTATATATATGTGTGTGTGTATGTGTGTATGTGTGTGTGTATATATATGTGTGTGTGTATGTGTGTATGTATATATATGTGTGTATATATATGTGTGTGTATATGTGTGTATGTATATATGTGTGTATATGTGTGTTTTCATTTCATATATGTGTGTATGTATATGTGTGTATGTGTATATATATGTGTGTGTGTATGTGTATATATACATATGTGTATGTGTGTGTGTGTGTTTACATAATCTTCCTGTCTAGCCAAACTTGGTCACTTGCTCACTCTTATAAGGCCCTACTTATCTCAATTTTACTTCTTTTAGCCCCAGAGCATCGCCTTGGCCAGGCTTGGTTTTTTATTCTCTAGACATCTTAACACTAGCCCTTCCTGCTCTTGATTATTAACTCCTTAGATCACACTGACATTTACTCATCAAAGCCCAGCCAAGTTTCTGATCAACTCAGAAGTCTTGTTCAGACATCAGCAATCACTTCTTTATCTGCTGGATTCTGAGAGATGAATAGACCTCTGAGGAGGAACAGTGTAAGAATATAGACTCATTTTGAGGTGAGTAAAATCTATCTTTGCTTCTCCCCAAAACACTACCTGGGAAAATAGAAGAAAGGATGGCAGTGCTGTGCAGTCAGTATTCTAATGTAGGGATAGTTGATCATCTGGAAATTTCTAATAATCTTGACATTAACAACTCGCTAACATTGCAACAAGTTTAGGCTAAGACAACTTAAAAACTGATTTCAAAAAATAGAAACAGCAACCAAAACAAACTAAAATCCTTCATAAAAAGATACAAACATGCTAGGATACATTTTCAGCTTCTTATTTTTCAAAAGTTGAGAAGCTATTGTGGTAAAGGGGAAGGGAATATGAATCAGGGAAAATTGCACATTGGGTGCTGCTATATGCCAGGGGTTTTGTTACTTCCTACCATTTATTTAGCATGAACTGTGAATGTTGGTGATTTGGTCAAAGTGTCTGGCTGTCTGATGTTTGTACCGATGCTGGCCAGTAGTACTTCCTGTATACAGATAAAGGCATCTGTTCTTTTCTCTACTCAACACTGTTTGAGTAAAAATCCAAGCAGGCAACATCTAGAGAAACAAAAAGCGGACAATGAGTGTCTGTCATGTTTTTCTCTCACCAAGAGGAAACCCTACCACATGAGCCTGCCACTCAGCTAGAAAAGGAAAGATGAGAAGAATCTTAGTAGGTTAGCTTAGTGTGGGAATAGCATTGGCTTTAATATTGCTTTATAATTACAATACTATTGTTCAACTAATGAAAACACAAATAAAAGTTATATGAAATTCTGTGATTCAATGTTACTGTATGACAGGACTGGAGAGATGGCTCAGCAGTGAAGAGCACTGGCTGCTCTTCCAGAGCTCCTGGGTTTGATTATCAGCACCCACAGCAATCTTCCAGTACAAGGGGATCAGATGCCTTCTTCTTGCCTCTGAGGTAACAAGTACAAATGTGACACACAGACATACATGCAAGTAAAACACATAAAGTTTAAAATATTAAGTTACTATATGAAGTCTTAAGTAAAGCTATGCACCAGGTTTACTGTCATATGTAGTGTGATTGTAACTCAGGAGTCCTGGAAACTGTTTTAAACCAATATATTAGAATTAATGGAAACAGTGAATTTTGAAAGTATAAGACTATACACATTAGTAAATATACCTTTCTAATATGGAGAAACACAAAATTTACACTTTTTCTTTTGTTTGTTTCTTTGTTTGTTTGTTTGTTTTGTTTTTTGAAACAAGGTTTCTCTGTATAGCCCTGGCTGTCCTGGAATTCACTCTGTAGACCAGGCTGACCTCGAACTCAGAAATCTACCTGCCTCTGCCTCCAAGTGCTCGGAGGGATTAAAGGCATGTACCACCACTGCCTGGCTCAATACAAAATTTAAATGTATTCCTCTTACCCCCTCTTGAGCATTTCAAAATCTCAAAAAAAAAGTTAAAGGCAAAAGAAAAGGAATATTTTCTTAGCAAGTGATGGTGGTAAATTTGGCAAAGACTTAGAAATGGATCCAGCAAGCCTACTGATAAGCACTTGAAAAAATAAGTGAAATTACTTGTACTCACATATTTTCTTAATACTCAAGTTATAGAATCGACTTCCATGTCCATCAAGTGCTGAATGGATAAAGGAAATGTAATATATAAACAGAATAGAAAACCACTCACCCCTGAAGAGAGAATTCTGTCATAATCACACACAGGAAAAAAAAAAAAAACACTGAAAACCAAAACCATAAAACAACAACAACAAGAACAAACAACAACCAAACAAACAACATGGATGAACTGTTGAACAATACACTATCCACCTCAGTTATAAATAAGCTTTGGAATCTTCACGTGATAATTAAATTAATAATGGTGCATTTTATACCTGAAATTTCTGAAATAAGAAAAAAGTTTAGTGGCGTCAGCTATGTTAATTTGCTTGATTGTGGTAATCACATCCTAAAATATATAAAAACAGCATAGTGTATACATTAAATATATAAAACTTTTACTTGAAAAGTATATATAAATAAGTCTGGGGAAGAACTCCAAACAGCAGAGATGGAGTCATGTAGTTCCTATATTAGGAGCTCCCATGCCCACCAAAACCAACTCCTTTGGAGGGAACACATCTGTTCCAATGAACTAATTTCAGCCGTTGATCCACTAGAGAGAGTCTGGAGTGGCCATTTCTGTTGCATTAAGTATCAAGCTTGCAACATTTTATTATAGAAACATAGAAATTAATTAATTATTGTGTAGGGAATCAGAACTGAATCTGAGCAAAGACTGGAGTTTGATGTTCTCCTCAGAGTTCGGATCAAATCAGCTATGGCAAGGATACATCTCAGTAATTGTTCTCAGCTTGTCACCTAAAGCCAAATGGACTATAACACTAGGTCAGGTGTGGATCAGGGCTGGATGTCAGTGAAGTGGCCTACCATCCTGGTCATGATTGTTGACTTTCTGGATTTAGAATGGCCTGGAAGACAAATCTAAGGAGGGCACTTCTAGAGGAGATGAACTTAGGGGAGATCTGCTCTCCAAGTAAATAGCACCATCTCAAGACAGAGCATAGAACACAGCAGTGCTTGCCAGCAGTTCTTCCTTCTCAGCAAGCATGTCCATCTCTCTAGCTACAACCAGATTCCAGCTTCTTTAGCCATTTAATGAGAACTCAATACCAGGGACTCTCCAAGGAGAGCATTCAGACCTTCAGCATCAAAGTGGGACTACCAAGTCCCACAGGGTGGCACACTGAAGGCTAGCAGGTTCTCAGACCACCATTGTGCAGGTAGTCCTGGTTGGATTTCCCAGAACTTATTGTGTAAGCCAATCTGATAAAACCCCTTTGTCACATATATTTTATTCTAGGGTTCTGTTCCTCTAGAGAACATGCCTTATATAATTAACATAATCCAATTACATGAGTTCTACTCTTAGAGCTTATGAGCTGTGTGGTCTGTATGCTTTTGAATGTTTCAATGACAGAGGAGTATAGAATACTCAAGATGAACTGTAAACAATAAAATATGATAGAGATTAGTAACTGCCAAAATGAGAGTTCTTCTTAAATTGATGCAAAAAAATACAATTTTTTTATCATAAGAGAAGATGTTTTGTGTATAGTAATTGAAAATGTAGTAATAGCTATTTGTAGTTGAACATAATTATTCAATCTAATTGATGCTATAATTTATGAGTACAATGTGAAAGAAAGTTGAGCTAATAACTTCAATCCCTTGAAGAATTAATTACACCTTGCTTTCTGTTTTAGTTTGCTTATTTGTTGCTGTTCTGATTGATTTTTTTTCTTTTTTCATTATAAAAGTTTGGGTATAAAGCCTTGCACATGTTGGGCTAGAGCTTGTGATGTTTTGAAACAGAGTTTCCTTCCTTGTGTAGCCCAGGCTAGCCTTGAACTCTTAATTCTTTTGCCTCAGCTTTCTGAGCATAGGATTACAGATGTGTCCCTCCATACCCAAAAATAAGAGTTTCTTTTTCCGGTTTTGAGGAACAAACCCAGGTCATTTGCATATGCCACTCAAATGCTTTGGCATAGAGCCATAGCAACCGTCCCAATTACCTTTTCTCTGGTGAAAAGCATCTGAAATGCATTGCCAATCATGTTTAAGTTTACAGTGTTCTATCATTACACATACTCAACACTGTGCAAAAGAATCTCATACCCAAGAAGCCCTATCCCTCATACTTGCAGATCATCATCTCCCCTGCCCCCAGCCCCAGGTTCAAAACCACCATTCTGCACTTGGCTTCCACGAGTTTGACTGCCTTAGATTCTACACATGATTGAAGAATCAGTGGTATTGGCTTGTGAACAGAAAGCAATAAAGAACTGTTGTTAGATGTGTGTAAAGTTAGTTTTGAAAAATAAAGTGAGTTGGTTAAATAATGTGGTAAGTGTACTTAGCATCAGTGCAGTGTACACTTAAAAAGGTCAAGATGGTAATATGCATAGTTTATCACAATAATAAAGATATTTAAAGTTCTTAAAACTCTATAAGCCTTGCTAGTTTTGCTTTCTCTGGAGTGAAAGCAAGAAATTCTGTTGTCAATTATCATAGTGGCTGAATAGTCTGGAACAATGCTGGCACAGAGTAGAAACTAATATATACCGTGTGACCAATTTAGTTCTGTTTATTTAGTAATAATCATCATTATATGGTATTCAGATAGTTTCTGCAGGCTGGTAGATTTGGTAGATTTCCAGCTTGCCCGTTGGTAAAATTATCTGAAGTGATTCTCAGGCTGAGCCTACCCTGCTGAGTCAGAATCTCCAGGCAACTTCCCAGGACTATTTATTTTTAAACAAGGCCGCAGGTGATTTGTGTTCAAGGCAAGGTATTGCCTCTGGGATCTCATTAGATTCTGAATCACAGGCTCCACCCAGATGCCCTGAGGTGTGACAAACACCTTAGGGACTCCTGGGCATGTCAAAGATGAGAGGGTCTGGTCTAAGGTATATTCTCTGGAATTCTCCAACTGCAATCACTTAGTACAACTGGAGGGAATGCATTGTTTCCCTTTTGATTACTAGAATCATTCTGAATCAGCCACAGTGGACTCTCACACCCCTAGTCAGACTATGCCACTCTAAGATTTAAAGAAAAAAACCTTTCCCTTTCTGGAAAAAAAAAATCACCTTGAAAGCTATTATTGTTTTACTACCAAACTGACAGGACAGACAAGTAAGACTTCCTTCCTGACCACCAGAGACAGGAGTCTCTGTCTAGGACTGCAGCAAGTGTCTCCACAGACAGTCTAAGCATCCAGTGGGCCCTTGTCTCCAATTTGAAGATATTCCAAGAATCCTATCCCTGATTTACCTATTTTTCATCCCCTTCTAGAGAGAAAAGGGCACCACATACCAGAGGGACCACTTACAGAAACACAGAGTGACATGTGGCAAGACTGCAATTGAGACCCAAACTTTGTTGTGGATTCTGGGAGAATTATGGGCCCAGGTTTAAATGGGTTTAAGGTGGGCTATGTCGAATCACCTCAGTGGGCATCAGGTTACTTGGCTGTCCTTTGCTATCTGTTCCCTGACCCTGTGGTAATTAGGGCAGGTTAGAGTAGATAAGAGTAAGGAGTCCCATAGAGAGGTTGGCTCTGGGTTCAAGCTCAAAGTTGGTTGGTTGCCTGTGGGTTGCACCCTGTGGGATCTCCTATTTCTGTGAATGTTAGGCTCGTTAATGTTATAGAAGGCTGGAAACCAATGAAAGAGTTAACAAAACCCTTACAAGTTCACCACACTCTACCAAAATCTGAAGTATCTTTCCTTTCCATCCTAGAATTGGTCCTGCTTATGTGATAAGCATTACCTTTTCTCTGCTGTCTCTATATTTAGCAAAATGATAACTCTGACTTTGAAAACAGAGATGTGATTCAACCATGACATTTACTGTGGTTTCATGAGAAATAGCAGTAGGAGCTGTTATTAGAGCTCTGTCTTCAAAGTGCTAGGTTGACTCTCTGAGTCTATCTTAATTAACTGTTGACAATATAAACATTGATTTAAACAGATGTATCAAATCACTTTTTATGCTGCCTCTTAGAAGGCAAAGTCAGTGCCCCTGCCACCCAGGCTGCCTGCTTGTTGGATGCTAGGCATAAACCACTCAGTTGGTGTCACTAACTTTGATGAGATGGTCTTGGATAAGATGAAAAAAATCACAGCCTTTCATTTTCATTCTCTGGCTGAGGAATGAATTCAAAGAGGTCAAATGCACTACAAATATGTCTGAATTATAGAAGCCCAAGAAAACCCACAGACAAGGCCTACATAATGTTTTTCAGGACATATAGGAGCATGAAAACTTTACATAATAGACTGTTGTAAATGCCTTTTGCAGAGAGGACCAGAGGCCAGTGCCCTGAGCAGACCTTGTGCACAAATTCTGCAGCCAGTTCCACAACACCCAGAGGAAGCTCCACTCTCAGGTGCTCTAACACACCCAGGATCAGAGGATCCAACGTGAGGAGGAAACAACATCCGTCCCAACACAGGGAATAACTGGGACCAGCAGGACTCAGGCATACAGGAATTCCACCAGATCAGTGGCAATGGTTCCTTCTGGTCTGTCTAAGCTGGTACCCTGAGCAGACCTTAGGCGAAAACCTACAGCAAGTCCCATAATTCCCAGAGTAAGCTATACTCCCAGGTGCTCTAATTAGCCCAGGATCACAGGATCCAAGAATCACAGAATCACAGAGACAGCTTGACTCTGAGGAGTTCTGACATAACCAGGATCACAGGAAGGACAGGCCCCAGTCTGACTTATCCAAGGAAGGTAGCACTAGAGATACCCAGATGGCTAGAGACAAGCAGAAGAACATAAACAACAGAAACCAAGGTTACTTGGCATTGAAAGACCTCCATGGGGAGACCCTCGCTCAAGTCCTGGTAGAATGCACACCCAGAGAAACACGAGAGACCATCTTGATGTAAACACACAAGGTAGTTTAATATCAGAGTTCCAGGTGGATCCATATCTCACGCAGAAGACAGAGGGATCCACCCCTGGGCTCAGGGGTTAGGGGTTTTTATAGGAAGGAGGTCTAGGGGAACAAAGGAATTAGCATAACAATACATAATTGGCTAATTCAAATCCAGCTAGAATACGTGAGGATCAGAGCATAGGGAAATTACTAAGGGTGGTATTGAGGCAGCAGGGCATCTGGCTGGCCTCCAACCATATCTCATCATTCAGTTGGGTCATCTTGCCCAGACAGGTCCCTTCTTGCCTGAGCCCACCCAGACATGTCTTATCTATCTCTTCTTGGCCTGCTAGTTCCCAGAATGTTCAACAGCTTGCTTGCTCATTCCCAGGCCTATGTGAGCAAGCTTGTGCTGGATTTTCAGGCTTATAATTCTTCTACCTGGCCAGCACAGGTCCCAAGCTTTAGTTACTCCTTTCAGCATCATCAGAACTCAATTCTCCCACCATAGCAACTCCTGGACACACCTTCACACTGGAAAAGCAAGATTCAGATCCAAAATCACTTCTCATGATGATGATAGAAGACATTAAGGACATAAATAACTCCTTTAAAGAAATACAGAAGAACACAGGTAAACCGCTAGAAGCCCTTAAAGATGAAACACAAAATTCCCTTAAAGAACTACAGGAAAACACAATCAAACAGGTAAAGGAAATGAACAAAGCCATCCAGGGTCTAAAAATGGAAAAAAAAAAAAAAAAACAATAAAGAAATCAGAAAGGGAAACAATCCTGGAGATACAAAACCTAGGAAAGAAGTCATAGGTGCAAGCATCACCAACAGAATACAAGAGATAGAAGAGAGAATCTCGGGAGCAGAAGATAGCATAGAAAACATTGACACAACAGTCAAAGAAAATGCAAAAAGCAGAAAGGTTCTAACCCAAAACATCCAGGAAATCCAGGACACAATGAGAAGACCAAAGATAAGGATAATAGGTATAGAAGAGAGTGAAGATTCCCAACCTAAAGGGCCAGTAAATATCTTCAACAAAATTATGGAAGAAAACTTCCCTAACCTAAAAAAAAAAAGTGATGTCCATGAACATACAAGAAGCCTACAGAACTCCAAATAGACTGGACCAGAAAAGAAATTCCTCCTGTCACATAATAATCAAAACACCAAATGCACTAAACAAAGAAAGAATTTTAAAAGCAGTAAGGGGAAAAGGTCAAGTAACATATAAAGGCAGGCCTATTAGAGTTACACCAGACTTCTCACCAGAGACTATGAAAGCCAGAAAATCCTGGGCAGATGTCATACAGATCCTAAGAGAACAAAAATGCCAGCCCAGACTACTATACCCAGCAAAACCCTCAATTACCATAGATGAAGAAACCATGTATTACATGACAAAACCAAATTAACACAGTATCTTCCCACAAATCTAGCCCTACAAAGGATAATAGCTGGAAAACATCAACACAAGGAGCAAAACTATACCCTAGAAGAAGCAAGAGAGTAATCTTTTAACAAACCCACCCAAACAGAATTCCACCTCTAAGAACAAAAATAACAGGAAGTAACAATTACTTTTTCTTAATGTCTCTTAATATGAAAATTAATATTGCCAACTTATCCTAATCGATTCAAATTCAAAAGTATGAGGAATTGAAAATTTGTTGGCTATTATCTAGTGGTCTCTCTAATTTGGTAATTGGAGAAATAGGTCCAATGCTGTACAATCCATATACACTTTCTTCTTGTTTCTACCTGACAGTGTCTTGCCGGGTACAACATAACCATCTTGAAACCATGCTTCTCTATCTCAGCCTCTCTATTAGTAGGATTGTTTATTTGATATTTTTACACTATACTATGGTTTTCAGAACAGCTTACATATTTCAAAATTATTTATAGAGTCAAAAGAAACATAAACAATTAACTTGGGAGGTGGCTTATAAGAGAACAACAAAGAGTGAGACTGAATGCTTTGCTTGATGTTTGTAACTATTGTATCAATTTTAAGAAGAGAACTTTATAAGTTACTCTTTCTCTGAGAGGAATGCTTTTCAAAATCATCACAGCCAATGAACCAGATTGTTACCCTCACCTAATGTCTGTGCCACCCTCCAAGCAGAACTATTGTTCATTGAAACAGTTGGTGATTGACTTCATGGATAGACCATCTTAATACACACACCATTTCTTAAATGAATGTAACCTGTTCTCTGTGGCCTAAGAATGATAATAATCACTTCAGTAAAATAGCTTTGACCATAGCAGGAAATCTGTATCCAAAAATCGTGCCTACAATTCACTCCTTCTTACAGCAGAACTATCAACTCTCAGCTTAGCTATGATGGAGGTAAAATCCTTTGGTGATGTGAGGGTCATTGAAGTACAGTCTTATTACAATGAACTCCAATGTCTAAAAATTTTTCTTATTTTGGGCTTGTACCACAGTAAGAGCCAAGATTTTAAACTATACTAAAAACAAAACAAACAAACAAAAAGACTTTATCTACTTATGCTCATTTAGGAAAACACTAGTAGTAATATATTATTTTAAAATATACAGCTAATATGTTTGGAGTAATTTAAAATTTATATTGAGAAAAATGTATGTATTTTCAGTATTGCTTTAGACAAGTATCTTCATAAGACTGTTTAATTGATTGTTTAATATCAAACAACTTTTATACTACTCATTTTTATTCTTACAATATTTTATGAATTTTAAAGAATATGACAAAATAAAAAAAGGTATTGCAAGTATTGAAGGGGGATCTCTGGGAGGAGTTGGGGCACAAAATGGAAAGAAGAATGTGACGTAATTCTATTTACTTAAAATATGTTTTTAAATGTTAACAAATTCAGATAAACTGAAATTATGTATCTTTTCTCATCCTAATGCAATAAAACACAAATCAATTAAAAAGTAAAGTGTGAAAGGAGTCCAGGAAAAAAAATACCTTTTGCCCAGAATGGCACAATGTGTTCTTCAATTTGAATCTACAAATTCATTCAAAACCATATATTTATATGGTTTTGTGTGTGTGTATATATATATATACACATACATAGACATACACACATAAATAAGTGTACATATACATATATAACTTATATAATACCACTCAGGTAACAATCATCTAGTTCTCTTACCTCAGGCTTTTCATTTTCTGCTAGGACACATAATCAGAAACTTAGAAGTAGACATTCTATCCAGCATTTTGATATAAATTCCCAAATACAAGAACCTTTCAATTTTTGCTTAGTCTTTAAAGCATACTTTTATCATACAGACCTTAGCATGTCATTCAGACATTTATTGGCAAATGATCATATAAGCTACGAAGTTCAGGTTTGGCTCTTTGATATGCAAATATACACTAGGACTCTTAAACCCATTTCCCATTAAGAATTGTTTCTACTGAAGAATAACTACTTCTGAATTTCTGTTCATTGGTCCTGGTTGAACAATCTGAGGTAGGAGAATTAGATGATTGTTGCCTGAGTGGTAATTACTGTATATTTAAATTATATGTATCTTATATGTGTGTATATGTATACACACATATTTATGTATATAAAGTGTGTGTGTATATATATATATATATATATGCATAAACATATATATGTTGACAAAAATAGACATTAATGATACTGAAGAAAACCACAGTTTAATAATGCACTTCTAAGGTCAAGAGCAATGGGCAGACCAAGAAACTCAAGACGAGAATATTTGTGTGTCTTTATTATAAAAATAATTTTAACTAATAGTTACATGGAAAATCAGTATTTTCATTCTTAATAAAGAAATAAATCTTAAACTGAACTAAAAAAAAATAGGCCTTTCTTACTCTTGCTATCCATATTATAGCTGTAGCCTTCTTTCTTGCAACTCATATTGACTGTCTTGTCTCCGTTCACTTTATAGTCTTCAGCAACTTAGATTTTCTACCATAGATTTTTCTAAAAAAAGATAACTATGAATTGTTAAGAGACAAGGTAGTTGATCAGCTTAATCTCCCATGACTGACTGGCACATCAATGCAAGGCGTTCTTGTGTTAAGCCTGACACAAGCGCACGGACTGCTCCTCTCTCAAGCCATCATGTTTAAACCTGACTACAATCATTCCTGCTTCTGGTAAGCCTTGATTTTCTAAGTTCCCAATCTTTGACAGTTCCTCCCTTAACTGAGAGGTAAAGAGTGCATCTGAAAAATATAAAAATAAATTTTTTATGACCCCTAGCAGACTGAGCAGAACTAAGAATGCAGGTCAGCCAGTTCAGAGCTCTGGTTCCAGGAACTTGGCTTAACTCAGAGCCCCAGGGCTCTAGTTCCTTAGACCAGCCTCTCCTGGCCGAACTACAATGAGGGCCAATGAGGGCGGAACTAGGAATGAAGGTCAACTGGTTCACAAGGCTCTCCACCCTGCCGATAGGTAGAAGAAGATTACATTCCTCTAGACAATAAATGGGCAGGATGACTTCCTTGTGACCTTGGCTCAACTAGAGAGTGGGTCTCCATAGAATCTTCCACTGCTTTTATGTTATGTATCCTTGGTAACCCCCTCACCCCCTCCCTTTGTGATTTTTCCCTTTAAATACCCCTTACTCTTGGTGCTCTGGGTCGAACTCCACTGGCCTGTTAGACTATGAGTTCAACCCCAGATCTGGCTTCCCCTGAATAAACCTCGTGTGATTGCAGCAAGATCGGTCTCTCGTGAGTTATTGGGTGGTCATGTCATCCCGAGACTTGAGTGAGGGTCTCCCCTACTCTGGGGGGGTCTTTCATTTGGGGGCTCGTCCGGGATTTATGAACACCCTTGACTCTCTGAAGACCCCTTGGAGGTGAGTTCTTACTTGTGGTCTGTCTGCCTGTCTGTATGTTTTCCGTTTGTCTGAAATCTGCTTGCTTGTTTTGCAGTCTGTGAACCTGTGACTGGTCGAGACCCAGGAGGGAATAGGGAAGCTTATTTCTAGAGTTACTTGTAGTCAGCGCCTCCCCGCCCTCCGTGAGGAAGAAAGGGAACTGGTCGGCAGACGTGCCAGGACCACTGACTGATACCCTGGGAGACGTCCCAGTGGAAATTAGGGGATCTCGGGGATGCCCAGGAGAATCCCCTTGAGAGGGCAGAACTCCTCCAGAGGAGAGTGTGTCTGTTCTCCCTGTGGTTTGGTTTCTTTTCGATTGGCTCTGCTTGGGCCATTCTTGCTGTGTTACTCTTTGTCTGTTTTTTTTTTTTTTTGTGTTGTGTTTGTGATTTTTGTCACCCTGTAACTGCAATGGGATGGACGGTAACTTCCTCTTTGACTCTGACATTTGATCACTGAACAGAGGTTAGGGACAGAGCACATGTCATGTCAGTTCAGGTAAAGTAAGGACCTCAGTAAATTTCTGGCTGTCTGTTTTTCTGAAGCAAGGTTGGCACTTGCGATTGAAATGGGTCTCTGTGTGTGTGTTTTGTAACTGGTTCATCTCGGCAGCCGTGACAGGCATGGGCCGAGCAACTCTGTGATTTGGCTTTATCTGTGTACCTGATGTTTGTTACTGGGCCCAATTGTCTTTCTCTGTGTCATGGATCTGAAAAGGTGGAGTTGTCTGTGTGGTAACTGATTTTCTGTGTGTGTGTTTGGACCTCGAACTGACGACTTACACCCCCCTTGATGATGGATGGTGTCGGAACTAGGGATGCTGCCTCTGGGTCTTTGGGCTGCTCTTGGGGAAACCAGGAATAAAGATTGGTGTCGGCAGGAATCCCGTGGTCCTGGGTTTCCTGGGAGGGCAGTCATTAAACATGAAGTTGGGCCCACAGCAGGCAAAGCATTGGAGGTAGGGGCCCAGTCCCAGGCGCTGCAGCTCCAGTTCTTTCCGGGCCAGATCCAGATCCCTGCCCTTTTCCACCTAGTTCTCTCTCCCCACCCCACCCCCTTTCCAGGGCTCCATTCTAGCTGGGAGGTTGGAAGGCCTCAGCTGGGAGCTTCCTGCCACCAGCATTGAATCCTAAGAGCTGCCATCCAGGCTGGCCACCCGGATGGCAACCCCAGCCTCAACCCCAGACATAAATTGAGGCAGAAGGGCTATGTCTATGGAGCTGGCTCTGGGGAAGGCCCAGCAGCCGACCTGCTGCACCAAGCCATGTGGGCTGCTGGAGACGAGTTTGAGACCCTCTTCTGCCGCACTATCTCTGACCTGGCCGCTCAGCTACGTGACCCCAGGCTCAGCCCAGTAATGCTTCACCCAGGTACCCGACAAACTTTTCCAAGGGGGCCCCAGTTGGGGCCATCTTGTGGTATTCTTTGTCATTGGAGCTGTCCTATGTGCTGAGAGTGTCAACAAGGAAATGTAGCCTTTGGTGGGGCAAGTGCAGGATTAGATGGTAGCCTACATAGAAACATGCCTGGCTGACCGAATCCACAGCAGTGGGGGCTGGGTGGAGTTCAAAGCTCTATACCAGGACAGGGCCCTGGAGGAGGCATGTCTGTGGGAGGGGCAGCTGCTGCTTTGAAGCCCAGGGGCATGGACTCACTAGGGGCCAAGGTCAGGCACAGCCGGAGAGCAGGGCACAGCAGTCAGGAACTCCTGAACAAACAAATGGGTTTGTACAAAATAGATTAATTGGGTTAAAATATTGTCTTTATTATCTGGTTCAAAAATTATTGAATTGGCATCTTATAAATTGTGGCGATCAGATATTGTAGCCTTAGGAGTTATGCTTTGTTTAACATGTGGTGAGCGCTGTTTAGATAAATGATTGTTGTTCTGTATTTCATGTTAAAGAAAAAAAAATGGTTAAAACTTTGGTTTAGCTTAACTTGTTTAAAAGACAGTCTCAATTAGTACAGCAGAAATTGATAAGCCACTGTGCTGTGGCCAGGAGTTAAGCACAGCTGAAAAAGAACTGATAAAAGCTGAGTGTCTACACGAGCCGCTCTTAAAGGGGACAACAGCGTTTTGCTTGTAATATTGTTAACAGAAAATTAGCTCAAAATTGGTAACTTGGGGTTAGAGTCATGTTAAACAACAACACATGGCATGAGCCAACCCAGGAAAACAATGTCTTTTTAAAAAATTACACTGTCATGCATTCATGTATAAAAATTAGAAGCTAAACTTTGTAATGTGATAGTAATGCTTTGATATTGATTTTAAAGAAAATAGAATGTTTACAACTAGGTTTTGTTTAAATTATGATTATACCTTAACATTACAAGAGTTAAAAAGGTGTGGAGTCTAGAGACAAGTGATGAGCAGTTTGGAGACCAATGAAGAAAGAGCTAGTTTGCCTTGGAGATAAAAAGAGAATAGAAAAATAAACCAAATTCTATCAAAACATGGTAATAAAATAAAACCTGGAACAGCTGTGGCTGTTGCTGGGAGGAGGCTGTTTTGCACATACTGTTATTGAGCCAGTGGGAGATGCCTTGGTCAAACGCACCTGGAAGAGCTGGTTAGCATTAGCAAAATAAGGAATTTTATCTTGTCCTTTATATCAGAAATGGGGACTTTCTTATTTAAAAATTTTGAGGATACTAAATTTGTTTTGAGATTCATATGTTGCAGTGTAGAGAGCCGCATCCGAGCTGGCTCAGTCCCCATTACAACATGGCGCTGGTATCCGGTGTCTTCTCCCTGTAAACTAGTAGTCTGCGCATGTGCTAGGGCCAGAGTGCACCAAGTCACAGCCTATCCCGAGGCATCACATGAGGTAATGGGCAAGCAGCCAATCAGAAATGAACACGCCGCTCCAGGGTGTATATAAGCAGTGCCTTTCCAGGGCTCGCTCTCTCCTCGCCACATGGTAATAAAGGTTTGCTGCAGAAGGATCCTGGTGTTCTGCGTGCTTTCTTGCCGGTGAGAAAATAGCGCAGGCCACATTTGGTGCTGAAACCCGGGAATTCGCCATCACCGGCACCACTGAGGAGACCCCCCCCCCCCCGCCGTTCTCGGGGAGGATTCAGAACTGCAGGACAAAGGTAAGCTCTGAGAGGCATGTTTGGTCTTGATCTATCTCATCTCTCCCCACAATTAGCTGGTAGTGTGGAGGCTCTCATTGTCGTTGTGGCAGTGCTCGTTCTCTTCCTTTTGGTTTCGTTTTGTTTTCACCGGTTCTCTTGTTAAATTCTGCCGCTGCTGGGCACGGTTAGTTGGACATAGATAAGCTGCGGTGCCCCTCCAAGTGTCAGGTTCTCTCGTAGATAAGAGAGCAGCATGGGAGCTTCACATTCGGTGATCACAGCGCTTCAGTCACTTTTGTGACAGCATGAATTAAAGGTCTCTACAAAAACGTTAGAGGGGTTCATTAAGGAGGTTGATCGCGTGGCACCTTGGTATATATGCTCGGGGTTGCTAACACTCGCCTCCTGGGACAAATTGGAGGGCGATTTAATTAGGGAACAACAAAATGGAAAACTGAAGCCTGGGACTCAGCCGCTGTGGAGACTAGTAAGATGGTGCCTACAAGATGAGAAATGTCGCTCAACTATCGTGGCAGGTCAGGGAGTGCTAGAGGAGTTACAAGACAGCATGTCAGAAACAGAGCAAGATAAGAGGTTAGGAGCTCAGAAAGAAAAAAGAAAAGGCATGCCTAAGAAAAAATACCCTTCCAAAGACGTTCAGTCTGCGGAAGCGAGAGACAAGGGAAAGGACACCCTGGGAGAGAAGTGTAAGAAGGAACAGGCCTCAGAGAAGAGATCTCTTTATCCGATAAAGGAACTGTAGGCCTTGGGGCTTGATAGCTCTGAGTCAGAGGAACTAAGTCCCTCTGAAGAAGAAAACTTAGATAAAGAAGCAGCCTGCTATGAGGAGGAAAGATACCATCCAGATGGGCAGCTGCCACCACAAAATCATAAGCAGAAAAAGGCAAAAGACAGAAACCGCGTGGCTCCCCAACCCGCGGTGACCTCACAGGCAGCAGTTCTGGCAGTTGCCCCCAGTGCTCCTCCACCCTACGCAGACAGGTGCTGTTCAGACTCCTTTCTTTCAAAGGAAGATAAAAGAAAGATGTTACAAGACTTTCCGGTGTTTGAGGCTGCAGGGGAGGCCGCGTTCACGCACCGATAGAATATGCCTCTATTAAGGAACTTGCTGAGTCAGTTAACAAATATGGAGTTGATGCTAACTTTACAGTCATGCAGCTTGAGAGGCTCGCCACTATGGTAAAAGCCGCTCTTCCTAATATGGGGCAGTACATGGAGTGGAAAGCCTTATGGCACGATGCATCTCAAGTACAAGCAAGAGCCAACGCCAATGCAGAAGGCAGTCGAAGACAGTGGACATTTGAATTGTTAACAGGGCAGGGACAGTTCGTTAATGATCA
>JADRCD010183678.1:0-50326 GCA_019843815.1 Montemys delectorum
AGGGAGGGAGGGAGGGAGGGAGGGAGGGAGGGAGGGAGGGAAGGAGAATGGAAGGAAAAAAGACAAAAGAAAGGAAAAGAAATAATAGTGCCGCAAACTTTGCTGATTATCATAGCTAACTGAGAAACGGGGAGCTATGTTATAAATAGAGGAGGCATTGATATGGAGAGAGGGGAGAAAATGATGCAGATACACTGCACTAATGGTTTTAATTTAAAAATTAATTATACTTATCAATTGGCTGTTCAGTACCAAGTGGTTGGTGCTGAATACATGCATAAAATGTAACATTATATGAACTCAATGGGCTAAATATGTGAATATATATGATAGTCAAATACTTGTTACACATGCAGTTATCATTGCTGAAATATGAGAACTTGAGTTTTAAGGAGAGCTGGGAAGAGTGTATGAGATGATTTATAGAGAAGAGAGAAAAAGAGGAAGTGTAATTAAATTATAATCTCAAAAAGAAACAAAGAAGGAAACGTAAGAGGAAAAACACTAAACTTAAGCTCTTCCTCAGTACAGATTCCAGACTACCAAGTAATTGATCTGTAAGTTACATAACATGACAACCCACAATGCAAAGATAAAAGGTATGGTATGCTATTCATTGCTAAGTATGAATACCAATATTATAACTTCTAACAGTACCTAATTCATTCTAACTATCCATATTAGTTCATCATTTCTCAGGTAACAAAAAGTTTGTGTTTAAATCAGTTCCTTGTGATTATTGTTTTCCAGTGTAGTACATCCCAACAATGAAGAGCATAAAAAAATAACACTCAGTTCTAGATATTGGTTCTAGCATAAATTTTTACTTCTTGAAAACATGAAAATTTTTATGTTGCATTAAAAGTTTCTTAAATAAATTTTTGGAGTTTTTCATGTCCCACATCATCAAATAAACCCACAGGTTTCATTCATGACTTTTGCCAGTAGACCCCTTTAGGTTGTTACCCCTGATATTATTTAAGACTATTTAATGCATATTGTCTGTGGTGTCATTTACTGAGGGGACAAAAGTTAAAACATTATATAATATCATATCAGATGAAAAAGCAGGGCTTTAATCTGAGAAGCATGATGTAGCTTGACTCAGGTCTATTTGATTCATAAACCAAGCATCAAACCATACTATCAATGTAACCACTACCCAATGAGAGGAATAGATAGGAATTGGCTTTTGTAACATTTATTTTGCATTTATTTTATTGGAGATCAATTTAGAAGGACACAAAGAACATTAATGGCTGATTTGATGCAGTGTGTGTGAGTAAGCAGAGAAATAAGTAATAACTGTGTGAAGCTGAGACCAGAAGAAGGATCAAAATCTGTATTACTCACCCTAGTGACTCTGGGAATGCACTTTAACTGTACTCTAGACATAGTACAAACATAAAAGACATGAGGTACTTCATGCTTCGTGATCAGAATGACATCAGCCAGCTGCTCTAACATCATCATCCAACCATGCTCCTCACTTGCCATTGAGACAGTAGATGAGATGACTAATATTCTTCTGATCATCAAATGAGCACCTTTCAAGGAAGTATGTATTTTTAAACTTTTATTTGTATTCTAGATGTATGGGAACAGATATACTATCCACAAGACAAGGGTGTCAGATTCTCTAGACAACTAGAGTGACAGATGGTTGTTAGCCAACATTGTTGATGCTGAGACTGGAACTTGAGTCCTCTGGAAGTCCACTGAGCCATCTATCTGAACTTAGAAGTAGTTTTTGAATGATGCAACATCATAGGCTATACTCAACACATGATGGCCAATCTTATCAAAGAAGTGTACTTCCTTCAACTATTTACTCTAATTTTTTATGGTCTGTTTTGTTCCACATCATATATTTATGCTTTGGTGCCTGTTTAGAAGTTTATTTAGCTAGGTGATGGTACAAGGTTTCTTGATCAAATACATATTTAGAGGTCACTTTTGAGGTATTTTAAAATTATAAAATGATTTCCATGATGTGAGTTAGAGTGTGTTGGGGCTGGGGATGAGGGGAGAGAGAGAGAGAGAGAGAGAGAGAGAGAGAGAGAGAGAGAGAGAGAGAGAGAGAGAAACAGAGACAGAGAGAGACAGAGAGAGACAGAGAGACAGAAAGAGACAGAGAGAGGGCATTGTGTGAGAGAGGGCATTTGGTGGTATGTGTATGGAGGGTAGAGACAGCTATTAGGAGCCAGTTCTCTCCTACATAGAAGTCAGGTAGTCAGGCTTAACAGCAATTACCTTTACCTATCTGTTGAGCTATCCCTCTGTCCTATTAGCAACATCTTTTTATGCCTTATGAATTAGTAGAGCAAAACTGATTCTTGGATCAAGACTTCAGATCAGTTACCTTCCCTCTAAATTTCCCAAAGCTAAATCAAAGAATGAGTGTTCACTCTTTTCTCTCTTTGTGACTCCAGATACCCTACTAGAAAGAACTATCCTCCAAAATACACATCACACTCCTCTCCTGACATGGATGTACATCTCTTCTCACTAGTGCCTGGGGCAGACATTCCTCAGTCTCTCTACACTAACCAAATTCATTTTTCTATGTTTTGTTTAAAATCTAAACTAAACTTTTCAATATTTCATAAAATGTCTTGTGTGTTCCAAATCTTGTTTTCCCTTTCCTCATTCAAGCTTTATACCCTAACTATCTTACCTTACCTTCCTAATGGATGCTCCAAAGCATTCCTGGCTTGGCAACCTTTGGGACTTCTATTTCCAGAAGAGATCTTCATACACTTTATCCCTCCAACATGCTGAGGTACTTCACTGCAGCCTCCCCCATGTGGCTTCATTTATTCCTACTACTTACATGATTATCTGTTACATGTAATGCCTGTTATTCTATTATTATTTTTCAGTAAGCTATATTCTGTTCTAGCTAAAGTCTCCCTACATTTGGTGCCCGCTACCATGCAGCATACTCACTAAATTCTTAAGACTTAAAATCAATGCTTCACTCACAAACCACAAGAAACTTAAGAAGAAGGAAGACCAAAAGGTGGACATTTCATTCCTTCTTAAAAGGGGGAATCAAATACCCATGGAAGGAGTTGCAGAGATTAACTATGGAGCAGAGACTGAAGGAAGGACAAGCATATAGCTATCTCCTGAGAGGCTCTGACAATACCTGACTAATACAGATGTAGAGGCTCACAGCCATTCATGGAACTGAGTACACGGTCCCCAATGAAGGAGTTAGAGAAAGGTTCTATGGAGCTGGAGGGTTTGCAGCCCCTTAGGAAGAACAACAATATGAACTAACTAGTACCCTCAGAGCTCTCAGGGACCCAACCACCAACCAAGGACTATACATGGTGGGACTGATTTTTTTGGCAGCATGTGTATAGTAGAGGATTGCAAAGCTGATCATCAATAGGAGGAGAGGTCCTCGGCCTTGTGAAGGTTCTATGCCCCAGTGTAGGGGAATGCCAGGGCCAATAAGTGGGAGAGGGTGGGGTGGCAGGCATGGGGATGGGGGAGGCAACAGGAGTTTGTTCTTGTTGTTTTTGTTTGTTTGTTTGTTTGGAGGGGAAACTGGGAAAGGAGAAATTTACATGTAAATAAAGAAAATACCTAATTAAAAAAAAAACTTACCAAAAAAAAAAAAATCAGTGCTTCAGTATAGGTCAAGTCCTTAGTCCTGAAAGAAGAACCCAAGACTTAAGGAGATAGTTGTCTCATGTCCTAAGATATTAAAGCTAAGTGGTACCCTGCCATTTCCTTGTCTCCTTCCATTCCAGCCAATTCCTCAGTGGGTCCTGTGTAAATCACTATCACCCTCTTACTGTACTTTGAGATGTTCAAGCCAAGTATCAGTGGAACTGTGCTTAATTTAGGGTTTGATTTGGCTAGGTGATGTTACCGAACTATTTGGCCAAACACAGGTTTAGATGGTCCTATGACAGGATTTTATGCCTTATGATTTCAGTGATGTTCACTTTTCTCTGCCTGCCATTCAAAACAGAGTTGCAGTATAGAGTGTACAGCATTTTTACACTCCCAGAAAAGCTAAGCTGAGTCCAAAGATGTTGTAGGTTTCCTATCCCTCACATAGATAGGTTCCTCTGCCATCAACATCCTATACTGAAGTATTAATGTGGTTGCAGTCGGCATACACTGGCATGTCATAATCACCTAAAACCTAAGGCTTACCATCTCTATCACTCCTGGTGTTATAAATTCTTTGAATTACACTAAATATACAATGACATTTTACATCACTCTAGTTGTATCAAAAATCCATCATTGATACAAAATTTCAATCTTGGTTTTGTACATTATAGAGTGTGTTCCGAATATACACTGACATTATCCACCACTGCAACATATAAGAATGAG
This sequence comes from Montemys delectorum, assembly GCA_019843815.1. Lineage (NCBI taxonomy): Eukaryota > Metazoa > Chordata > Mammalia > Rodentia > Muridae > Montemys > Montemys delectorum. The sequence continues at coordinate 4,363 of JADRCD010183678.1, forward strand.
TTGCAACAGGCCTGAAAAATCTGTGTTCTGCAAGCCCCCAGCCCTGACAACTGCTGATTCTTTTTACTGAGCAAACAAAAGTTTGCAATTTCCAGAATGTCAGGTTAAAGAAATAACATAAGAAGCCATTCTCTTGGCTTTTTATGCATTCATTTTTTCCATGTCTTTTCACAGGTTGACAGCTCATTTATTTCTAACACTGAATAATATTTCAATGTCCGAATGCACCCTAGCCCATTTATCCATTCATTCACTGAAGGGCATCTCAGTTACTGCCAAGTCTGGGCAATTATAAATAGAACTTCCATAAACATTCACATGCAGCACAGTTTGATGAGCATACATTTTTAATTCATTTAGTTAAATAATAAGAGACATAATTTCTGGGTCAAATGGTAATGTTTCAATCCATACTATCAAGCTGTCTTCCAACGTGACTACACTTTTTTGAATTTCCACAAGAGATGAAAGAACAGTTCTGTTGTTCCACATCATTGCCAATATTAGGTGTGGTATGTACTGTGGACATTTTGGTAATTCTAGCAATTATATAGAGAGTTACAATGTTAATAAATTTCTCAGTTTTAAATGACATACTTTGAATAACTTTTCATGTTCTTGGTTTCCATTTATGTATAATCTGCCTGTTTATATCATTGTATTCATTTTAATCAAGCTATTCACTTATTAATAATTTTATAATTCTTAGTACATATTGGAAAATGGTTTTGTATCATACTATAGATATTTCTGAATCAGTGAACTATAGACAGAACACACAGCTAGAGCTATAGAAAATTCAAACTTGGGCTTAGTCTTAAATAAATAAATACAAGAGGAAGTGCTAAATTTTCTTTCCTTAATATCTGAGGCTATTTCAGTATATTTAAGGGATACATTGAAGGTTTATTTGAGGCTATTTCAATGTATTTAAGGGATACACTGAAGGTTATTCAGGTTATTTTCATTCCTTAGCTACTGTGAATAGAGTAGCACTAACATGACTTAACAAATATCTGTGTAAAGAGTGTCAAGTTCTTTGGGCATATACTGAGATGTTTTATACTGGGGTAATATGGCATATTTATTTCAACTTTTTGAGAGTTCTTCACACTGATTTCAGAGTGGAAGGACAAGTTGGCAATCCCACCAACAGTAAATGAGGATTTCTTTTTCTCTATATGCTCTCTAGCATTTATTGTTGAGGATTTCTTTTTCTCTATGCCCTCTCCAGCATTTTTTGTCAGTTTTTTGTTTGCTTGGATTTTTTTTAATCTCACCAGCATAAAATGAGATCTCTAAATTGTTATGACTTGTGTTTATCAGACTGCTACAGGAAATTCTTTAGATATTTCTTAGCCTTTTTTAGTTTCTTCTTTTGATAATTCTTTGTTCATATCTCAAGCCTACTTTTGAAATTGTCCATTTTGGACTCCTTGAGTTCTATATAAATATATCTGGATAGTAATCCTCTATCACAGTAGAGCTAGCCAATTCTAGCCCAATCCATTGGTTTCCTCCTCATTCTTTTCATTGTTTTTAGGTGTTCAGGGCATTTATTGTTGTGAGACCCCATTTAATCAATTGTCCTAATCCTGAGTAAACAAGGTCCTGTTCATTCCTACAGCTATACTATGTAGACTACTACCTATATTTTCTTCCATAAATTTTAGTATTTTTAGGTTTCACATTCGGATCTATGGTTGATTTGGAGTTTCTTATGCAAGGTGATAGATTCAAGTCTAACTTCATTCTTTGACATATGTGGAAATCCTGTGGAAGTATCACCATTTGTTGAAGAAGCTCTCTTTTTTACAGTATGTTTTTTGTGTCTTTGTCAAACATTAGATAGTTATAGTTATGTGTGTTTTGGTTCTCCTACTTTGTTAGTCTATATGCCTGTTTTTCTGTCTATACCATACTGCGGTTATCACTATGGTGCTGCAGAAATCTGGAATGATAATTCCCCCTAGCATTGCTCCTTTTGCTCAAGATTGCTTTGGGTACCCTGGGGCTTTGTGGTTTTATGTACATTTTGGAATTGTTGTTGTTGTTGTAATTTTTTCAGTAAAATAGGGGAAGAGAATTTTTATTGGCACTGATCCATTTCTTATGCCCTACGTGCTAAAAGGCTGCTCTTCTGACACTTCATTGGCATTGTTAGTCATGAGCATCTTTTTCTTGCAAGTGGATGGAGGGCTTCGTTATGAAAGAAATTTCTATAATCAGGTCATGCAATTTTCAAAGGAAGAGTCATAACAAAACATGCCACTGTCATTTTGTACTTCATGCTGAGAAGGCAGTATTCAGGGATTGATTTGGTTATACCTTTAACAAAACTAATCAAGGCCGGTGGCTCCTCACCTTAATGTATTTTAGAACTACCTGAGGATTATGTGACAGGTTGTCATTTTATAAAAACCTGGGAATGAGCTCCAGGTGTCAGACACTTAGGTGAGATCACAAATTGGTTGTACTATAAAGCTAGAGATGAGAATTCCAAGATTTGGGTTGTATAATCATGATATTTAGTAGAGAACAGAGCTTTAAGTTCCTCATGCAACTTTATTTTAAAGAGAAAATTTAAAAATTATGCATACAAAAAGAATAATAGATTTGTATATGAAATTCATCATTTTGTTATTGTAGAGATTTAACTATATGTATATATGTGCACATATTCATTACATTTAGGTACTCGTGGATGCATATGTAGGGAGAGTGTAGAGGACAGTCTCTGGATTCCATCTCTCAGATGACACTATCTACGTTTTATTGAGACAAAGCTTCTAAGTAGCCTAAAAAGTGCCTAGGATACTACATTATTCAGTGAGCCACAAAAGCCTTTTGTCTCGCTTAGTGTATCCTCATGTTTTCTTTTATGGGTTCTAAGAATAAACTCATGTCTTCATACTTGCAAGGCAAACACTGTATCAACTGACATATTACCATGTTGTTATTGTGATATTTCATATACCTGGGGAGGAATACTCAACACTATGATAACAATCTTTGTCCAAATGAAACACTTCATTTTCAACAACAATGAAGAATCATATGCAAATTCTTGGTTGGTTCATCAGATTTTCTTAATCCAGAACATAATAGAGCTATTTGAAAGACCATGTCTCCTTAAAAGAAAATACCATATAAATAAGGGAACTGATACAAACAGATCTTCTAATTGCTTAGAAATATGAATACTTTATCATTAAAAAGGTGCTGTACTTTCTTCTCTCTCCCAAGTGGGACTGAGTCATCCTCACTTGGGCACTTCAGCTTGTTGAACTTTTTGAGTTCTGTGAACTGCATCTTGGGTATTCTGTATTGTTTATTTTTTTTATTTTTTTTTTTTTTAGCTAATATCCACTTATTAGTGATAACTTACCATGCATGTCTTTTTGGATCTGAATTACCTCACTTAGGATGATATTTTCTATTTCCATCCACCTGCCTGCAAAACTCAGGATATTCTCGTTCTTAATAGCTCAGTAGTATTCTATTGTGTAAATGGACTGCATTTTCCATTATTCTGTCCTGGGACATATGGGTTGTTGCCAGCTTCTGGCTATCATAAATAAGGCTATTATGAACATAGTGGAACACATGTCCATGTGGCATGGTGGGGGCATCTTTTGAGAATATTACCAACAGTGGTATAGCTGGGTCTTCAGGTAGATCTATTTCCAATTTTCTGAGGAATCTCCAGATTGATTTCCAGAGTGGTTGCACCAGTTTGCAATCCCACCAGCAATGGAGGAGTGTCCCTCTTTCTCCATTTCTCCACATGTGTTGTTACCTGAAGTTTTGATCTTAGCCATTCTGACTGTTGTAAGGTGGAATCTCGGGGTTGTTTTGATTTGCATTTCTCTGATCACTAAGGACTTTGAACATATCTTTAGGTATTTCTCAACCATTTGAGATTCCTCAGTTCTGAATTCTCAGTTTAGTTCTATACCCCATTTTTTGATTGGGTTGTTTGGTTTTTTGGTGATTAACTTCTTCAGTTCTTCATGTATTTTTGGATATTAGCCCTCTGTCAGATGTGGGGTTAGTGAAGATTTTTCCCATTCTGTAGGTTGCTGAATTGTCTTATTGACTATGTTCTTTGCCTTACAAAAGTTTTCCAGTTTCATGAGGTCTCATGTATCACAAGTTGGAGGGAGTGTGGGACCTAGAATGGAAAGTGGATGGTAGAGGAGTGGGGGCAGGGGGAGGAGTGTGAAACCTGATCTGGTATTGGGTGAGGGAAAAGGACTGAAGCCCTGAGGTCCAGCAGAAAGAATGAAAACAGGCAACCTCAGGAATTAGGAGGTTGGAGGGACCCTCCAGAATGCACCAGAGTCCTGAGAGGTAAGAAACTCTCAGGAATCAAAGTGAGTGACCTTAGATGAAATGCCTGACAGTAGAGAGAGGGAACTTATAGGGCCCACCTCCAGCAGGAATACAGGGCATCAAGTGAGGGATGGGGTTGCCATCCCACAGTCACATTTCTGACCCATAATTGTTCCTGTCTGAAAGAATTACAGGGATGGAAATCGAGAAGAGACAGAGGAAAAGAAGGTCCAGTGGAAGGCCCAAAGTGGGATCCAGCTCAAGGGGAGGTCCCAAGTCCTGACACTATGACTGCGGCTATGGAGTGCTCACACCTATCATGAGACCTATCAAGACCCAAAAAACAGCTGAAAAAGTCAGATGCAGATATTTGCACCCAACCAATGGACAGAAGCAGCTGACCCCTGTTGTTGAATTAGTGAATGCTGAAACAAGCTGAGGAGAAGGGCGATCCTGTAGGATGACTAGCAGTCTCAATTAATCTGGACCACCAAGATCTCTCAAACACTGGACCACCAGACAGACAGCATTCACCAGCTGATATGAGGCCCCCAACACACATAGAGTAGAGGACTTCTGGGTCTGTGTTCATTCAGAAACGATGCACCTAACTCTCAAGAGACTGGAGGCCCCAGGGAGTTTACAGGTCAGGTGGATTGAGGCTGGGGGCATCCACATGGAGACAGAGAGATGGGGAGGAAGTGTGGGATATAGAGCAGTCATAGGGTGGATGCGGGGGTGGCAGGGAATGGAATATGGAGTATAAAAAAATTAATTAATTTTTTTAAAAAGGTGCTTTCCTGCAAGAATAAAATGCCCATGGTACCTTTCTTTATTTGGACTGACTGACAGCACCCTCAGTTCTAATTATTTTGTGACAAATGAACTCACTGTCTGACATTTAGAGTAGAATGCTGTCCTAATCCCTCCATCTATTCTGTAAGAAATGACTTTGTGTTTGATGCTAACACTTCAAATACTTCACTTCTCCTCCCCTCACCATCTTTTGTAGGGTAAGATATGCTGTGCTCTTGGAAGAAGATCGTAAAAACAAACGCCCAAGCACACTAAAGAATTCATGTTTATTCTTACAAAATTAATACAGGTCTCTTTCCACCTGGACACTGTGTGATTGAAATTGATAGAAAGATAAATGGAAAAAGGAGAGAAGGAGAAGAAAAGGGAGAGGAGAAAAAATAGCATGGGGAGAAATAGCTCTCATTGTTCACCCTACCATGTAAACTATCTTTACTTATTAAAGTACAGATAGTACATTGTCTTTCTCTTAAAGAAGAGATGAGCGGAACCAACAGCTACATTATTTTGGATGTTCAAATAGATTTCTCTTACTCAAATTGCCATGACATGTGTCTAATTCTAAGTAATTTTAAAGAAGAAAACAATAAAAGTTTGAACAAAAAATAGATTTTGCTATGCTCTAGTAATTCTTTAAAACATTCTATTGTTATTTCCAATAACTTGTATAGTTTTTAATGTATGACATTGAAAAATATTTCTAAATTTTAATAATTTATTTTAATTACAGATTAGAAAACAGCATTAGGAAAATGCCATTGCTGCTCCCTTTCTAAATATAGATAATTAAAGCATGAGCCACTTTAAAGAATACTATTACCTTTATAATAGTAAATAATATCTGCAACAATATTAGTAACTATGGTGCTGTTATGTAAATGAGTAATGTCTAGTGGAAATAAAGGAAGGAAAGATAAGAACTGTAAAATAGTAAGCAGTTTAAGAAAATTTCTTTATACATTCTCTGCTGCTATAATGAAATGCCTGAGGCTAGATTCTTTAAAGAAAATGCAGTTTATTCAGCTCATTTCTGAAAGCTGAAAGTATGGTGCCAACTTCTGTTTGTGCTTGGTGATGCCTTCTTGTACTACAGGATGGTGGATTGCTTCAAGGCAGGAATACAGGAGACAGCAAGTGTCAAGTAAGAAAACCCCTTTGGGAAAGTGCTAGATTCCTGTGTATTAGCTGATATTCATATGCCTCCTGGGCCTGTGCTCCATGAGCTAATTGCTCTCCATCATTTCCACTTTTAAAGATTCAAGCACTTCAATATTGTCACAGTAGGAACTGAGATTTTTGCTTTATGAAAATCTGGAGAAAATGTGGGACAGTTACAAAAACAAACGTTAAGCCAAAAACTTAGAGATAGGAAAGAACATGGGCAAGATAAAAGGAGATTCAGCCAAATCTCTCAAAGCTAATAAAGTTGAACGACATGCCTAGTAATCAACAGGGAAGGTCTTTCTAGGTATAGGATTTCACTATGGATTCTTAACTGAGGAAAAGCAATACAACTTCATCCCCTATTACCTTATTGCTTTCCTCTAAGTAGAAAATGCTAAAACGGCATGTTCTCATTTCAATACATAATAGCCTATGAAAGTAGGCAACTGAGCTAGGTTGATGTAACTCATAAAAGCCAACAGGAGATGAGATGACTTACCATGCACAGGAGTTAATTATATTAAAATTCTTACATTTAGAAATAGGATAGTAATATAGTCACATTTTTATCCCCTGACAATAATAAAAACACTATCTATAAACAATGGAACTCATCTGAAACATTTAGAATAAGAACAAGAGTCTGTGAAACAACTATGGAGCCTAAACAACTGTTGAGAAGGAAAAGTTATAAAGAGCAGGTCCCCACATTACAGGGGGAATCACAGACCACAACCCAGTGTTAGACCCTGACAGATGCCAGGAACTCCACTCCATGTACCTCCATGCAATGATGCTGAGGCAGTCTTTCCATTCGAAGAAGCTTTTGGGGACAGGTTTATCCATGCCTCCCCCGAAAGGAAAGCCTCCATCCCTTGTTCTGAGTGTGACTCTCGAGGCTCTCATTTAAATAGTTCCAGTTTTGATAATCAGCACTCAGGAATATTGATCAAAGAAGAGCTCAGAGGACAAACTGAAAGATGACAATGGCAACAGCATAGCTGACAGTATGCAGTAAAAGCCACTCTAAGAGAAGAGTGTATAGAGATGGATACACATATAGAGTGAGCAAAGTGAGGGAAAGCGGGGAGGACGGATCTCAAATAAACAGTGCAACTTTATATTTCAAAGCAACAAATAGCAGAATCACAGACTGAGCTCAAAGTTTATCAAGGTGGAATTTTAACATCCAGTAAGGCTTAATGGTGTCTTAGCTGGTAAAGTTTTCATGAATAGGACCTGACCCCAATACGTGCACAAAAGCCACTTTGTGCTTTGTAGACAAAGACCAGAGTATCTGGGCCTCAGTGGTCAGCCAGACTAGATTGAATTAGGAGAAATAATTTTTAAAAAATGTTTTTAAAGAGTCCACGATTAGATGACTACACAGGTTATTTTTTTTGAATAATTCAATAATTAACACCAATCATTTTTAAAAAAAGTCTTCTATGAGTAGAAATGTGAACATGATTACATTTTGTAAAGCCAGCATCTGTCATACTAAAAATCATAAGGGCCTGAAAATAAATCTCTGCCTAATGTCTTAGATAAATACAGCAGAGCTACTTCTTGAAAGATGTCAATGCTTTCTGTTTAACAGCATGGCATATGCACTGTACATAATAACCTATCGGAAATTGCCCCTGAGAGACCGGGCTATTTCAATATATATAAATCAATCAATATATGATGCAAGGCATTACCAGAATGAAGGACAAATGTAATTTGACAATCACCATAGTATTGGAAAAGTATTTGTCAAGCTTTCAATATACGTTTCTGATTCCACCAGATAAAACTGTAACAATAGAAATTACTTCAGCATGGTATAGAGTACTTATGACAACCTACCATTCCAAATAATATATCAAAAATTGAATTTTAGTATTTAAGATCTAGTCCAAGGTTTAGGAGTCAATATGCAACATAGTACTCTAAGCCTTGGCCTAAGAATTATTCCACAGGCAGAAATAAAAGGTATCCTAATGAGAAACTGTCACTACATACGACATGATCTTACACCGAGAAAATCCTAAAAGCCCAACCAAAAAGTAGCCAAAACAGTCAGAGTAGCCAAACACGTTGCAATATATAAAATCAACACACAAAAATTCCACTTATGTAGATACATGACAATGAACTCACTTAAACAGAAACCGGACAACAAGCCTGTTTACAACACCTGTGAGAGAAGTACTTAGAAAACAATTTATACTGAAGGCAAAAGACTTTGGTGGGAGCTTATAAAATGCTTAGAGAGGACCCTGACATGTGATGTTGATTTATCCTCAAGACTAGAGCAAGAGATGATGTCCTTGGATCCACATGACCCAACAAAATGAGCACGCCAATATCATTCTCCACAGACATGCTTAAACAGTTTTGTATTCAGGTAAAACATGCTACGAATGGCCTAAGGTATTGTGTGTGGGAAAGAGGTTATGGATCTGTGAAGAGTTGGGAAAGGGATGAATATAATTAAAACACATATAAAACTTAAACCCCTCAGCAGGCAGAAAGAGAGTCTAAATTGGAGGTTTCCATTTGTTCCCTCCCTTTGGAGATCAGAAGAATCCTGCAGAAGGTGGGGGGGAAGGACTGTAGGAGTCAGGGGGGAATTGAAGATACCAGGCGATCATGGTCCTCTGAATTAATTAAGCAGGACTCACACGGGTTCACAGAGACCTATATGGCAAGCACAAGGTCCTCTCTACATACGATATGGCTGTTAGCTTGATGATCTTGGGACACTCCTAACAGTGGGAACAGGTGGATCTCTGACTCTTTTACCTGTTCACAAGATTGTTTTTCTCCTATGGGATTGCCTTATCCAGTCTCGGTAGGAGGGCTTTGCTTTGTATTACTGTATTTTATTTTGTCCTGTTTGGCTGTTGACTTTTGGAAGCCTGCTCTTTTGGGGTGTGGATATGTGGGGTGTCAGGAAGTAGTGGGAGAGGTGAAGGGGAGGGAGTAGAAACTGGTTGGAATGTATTGTAAGAGAGAAGAATTTTTTTTCAGTTAAAATATCTCTCAAAGTGAAGGAAATATACATTCTCAACTGTGAAACTTGTACAAGTTACAGATAAGGAAAATGGAAAATGCATGTAGTACAATTCCGAAATCTAAATATAGGTTTGTGGAAGGAGAGGGCCTTGGGCCTGAGGGTGTTTGATGCTCCAGTGGGAATGCCAGGGTGAGAGGAAAAGAGTAGGTGGGTGGATGGGTGGGGGAGCACCATCATAGAGGCAGGGAGAAGGGGGATGGGATAGGGAATTTCCTAAGGGAGAACTGGAAAGGGGAAAATATTTGAAATGTAAATAAAGTATCCAATAAAAAAAAAAGATTTTGAAGACTCAATGAATGTGAAAATACTGAATTAATGCAGAGTGTATATTGTACTATAATTCAATATAAATTAGCAATAAATAAGACAATGAGAAATCTTCATGTGTTGTAAAAATATTTTGAAGTAGTAAAATGCGAAAAGCTTACTTATAATTCAGATAACTGCAAATGACAGACATAGGCTTTCATAAAGCACAGAACTAGTGCTTTTTCAACATTTATGATATTACAGTATGAGATCCACATTTTGGAAAGTGATGAAAGGACTTGATTGTTTACTGATGAGCACTTTTGGACAAGTAAAATGTGTTTAAAACTGTGTTATACAACTATGAACATAATGCAGGTATATAGCTGAAGGCAACCACCCTTTTGATAAGCTGGAATTTTAATTTTTTATTAGATATTTTCTTTATTTACATTTCATCTGATATCTCCTTTCCCAGTTTTCCCTCCAAAAATAAATAAATAAATGAAAAACCCTGTTCCCCCCTCCCACTGCTCACTACCCCACCCTCTCCTGCTTACTGGCCCTGGCATTCCTCTACACTGGGGCACAGAACCTTCACAAGGCCAAGGGCCTGTCCTCCCATTGATGACCAACTTGGCCATCCTCTGCTATACATATGCTGCTGGAGCCATTACTCCCACCATGTGTACTCTTTAGTTGGTGGTTTAGTCCCTGGGAGCTCTCAGGGTACTAATTAGTTCATGTTGTTGTTTGTCCTAAGGAGCTGCAAACCCTTCAGCTCATTGGGTTCTTTCTCTAGCTCCTTCATTGGGGACCTTGTGCTCATTCCAATGGATGGCTGTGAGCCTCTACTTCTGTATTTGTTGAGTACTGTCAGAGCCTCTCAGGAGACAGCTATATCAGGCTCCTGTCAGCCTATGTTCATAAACTGGAATTTTAACCCATTAACATTAAATGCAGTTCTTGTTTATTGACTAAAATGTATACTTTAATTTTGCCACAAGTATATATTATATTGACTAAAGCTGTAAGATAAGATTCTATTTTGGAAAGAGGTCATTTTAAAATAAATTTCACTGCCACAAATTGTTCTAGAGGGAAATAAATTTTTGTGGCAAGAAAGAAATCCTATATCATTGATGGCTCCAAACACTATAAAAGTGAGGTACACAACCACCAATCAAGGACTATACAGGGTGGGATTGAATGTACTGGCAGCAGGTATATAGTAGAGGATTGCAAATTCGATCATCAATAGGAGTAAAGGACCTCGGCCTTGTGAAGGTTTTGTGCCCCAGTGTAGGGGAATGCCAGGCAAGTGGGAGAGGGTGGGGTGGCAGGCATGGGGAGGGGGGAGGGAAAAGGGGTTTGTTCTTGTGTTTGTTTGTTTGTTTGTTTGTTTGTTTTGGAGGGGAAGATGGGAAAGGGAAAATGTACATGTAAATAAAGAAAATACCTAATTAAAAAAAAGTGAGGTACATAGCAAACAGGATTCTCTTAGAAGAAAATATGGAGCAAAGCCTGATCAATCCAAATGTATTAGTAAGCATTATACTTAGACCCAGTAACTAGAAAGACTTTTGTAAAGCTGACAGAGGTTTTTAACTGAGGTAAGGATGGTGGCTGCTTCATATGGGTTGGATACAAAGAAAACAATGAAAGGTTTTCTAAGACAGTTTCCAAGTAGTTTCTTTGAGAGTAAGTGTCAAGGGATATTGACAACACATTCTGGCGGAGCTAGGACCAATGCTCCTGTTCCTGTGCCATGAACTTGGCTATCCTTGTTTTAGCAAAGCCATTTGTTCCCAACAATGGCTACTCAATATCTTGGGAGCTATTTTAAATACTAGACGACTACCATTATTGATATTCTTAATTTGTAGTGACTGGGCATCTGGATATCTATATCTTAACACTCTCTTCCAAAGTAGGTTAGATGAACAACAAGAAAAAAGCATTATGATCAAGAACCATTTAGACTTCAGAAAAACATTAGTCTCCAGCATATGACCCAGGATATGTTCACTATTGTGGTATTTCCAGGAAACCATCCTTAATTTTCAGAGTCCTAAGAGGCACATTAAATTCAAAAAAGAAAGAAGCAATTCTATCTCTGTAATAAATGATATATAGTTCTTGACAGTGTTGTCGTTATAAAAAGATGTATGAAAATGTATTCTTGATAGCAGGCAAGTTATTTCCAACATGATTTTGTCAAATCCCAAATAAATAAAAAGGAAATCCTTACTGATGATTCAAATATTATATACTTATTAACCTGACTTATAAAAATTGTGAATTAAACTTCCAAATGATGGTTATTCCAAACTGGTGCTGATTCCTTGTATTTTTAAGACAATGTAATTGTTCATACATTCATTTAGCATTTACTCTTCTGGGACTAGGACACCTCCAAAATAGCTTCCACATTGTGTTAGGAAATTGTGAAATGATTTTAAAATAGACTTTCTCAGCTCATGTGAAAATTGCATACTAATGTGGAAAAGGAGGTTAGTCAGTTCCAACTAAAAGCTGCTTTGGTTAGTCAATGAAACTGTGAAACAGCCTCCCCACAACCCCCATCTCTTATTTAGTGAAAGGGTAATGTTTACTATGATACGATCTCTCTCCTCTGTCTGGAGCCCTCCTCCTTACAGTGGAATGCCTTGCAGACCAGAAATTACAGGGAAGAATGAAGACACATCATATTCCTCAAAGACACCAGCAACGGGGATGTTTTTTATGCATATTCATTAGATAGATAGATCTTGAACTTGTTCTATTTAAATAAAGCTTGCTCAGATAGAATGGCTTTCTTTTGAGGCCACATAACCTGAACGTGTTCTCTGTGCTTGATGCTGGGGATAGAGAGAAAAGTAAGGTATGAGCAGTACTTGTAGTTATAATGTAGCTCTTAAACCAGCCCAATCTAGCAAATGTCTATAAATACAAACAAAACACTGCATCCTTAGCTCCTTGCTGAGAAGTGTGATGTCTATTTAATGTTATTCAGGCCCCTGTGCAAAGATATAATTAGAACATTTGCATTTTAAGTTACAAATAATTAACAAGGACTTAAGGTAGGAATTTATCAGACAAAAGAAAGGTCCAAAGACTCCTCTGACTGGAAGAAGCACTAAAAATATATCTACATACAGCTTCCCTGGGCTACTTTGCCTGTTGTGATGATAAAATATTCTGAGAAAAACACGTTAAAGGAGAAAGGGTTTACTTGGCTCACAGTTCAAGACACAGTTCATCATAAGTCTGCCATAAGACCATTAAGAGCTTGTGACAAGTGGTCAATTGGTTTTGACACCAAAAAGGAGAGAGTCGGTACCTTCTGTTCAGTTAGCCTTCCACATATATAGCCTAGGAAATGTAATTATTATAATCACCATTATTATTGGGAGTCTACCCACCTCAATTATCCTAGCATAGAAGAGTACTTGAAGCATGAGTAAAGTGTTCCCATCTTTATCTAGTGAAGTTAATAATATTAAGTATCAAATTGTCTCTTGACATATTTGAAAGAGGAGCAGGGAAACTTGTTGATAAGGGTTGCCATTTTGCCTCTCTGTGATATCACAAAGAGCTATTCTTGTATTTTACAGACAAACTTTATTTATTTTTACTTTTATAGGTAAGAAAGTTAAGCCTCATAGCACTCTGTTATGTGATATGATCATTCCATGAAGAGGCAATGTACCAAAGCCAGTCATTTTGTGGATAGTGTGGGGTAATTGCTATGTATGAGGACCCACTTATGTGGAGCTGTATATAAGGAGAGCATCCTCCATCATGACCCTGGCAGACAGTTCAATAATCATATTATCTGTAACTTCACCTACAAACCTCTGCAAAATCTGTGTAATAAAATCCACAAATATTACAATGTTAGCAGAAAAAGTAAAAATTGCATAGTTATGTGTCCTATCTGAGCTATTAATTTTTGTCTAGATGCATTAGATGTGCTAATAAGAAGCAGTTATTATCAAAGTTGATTGACAGGTTAGGATGTCATAAACTTTCCTTCATCATGAATCACTCGTATTTACAACCCTACTTATACTCAATGTCTGACTATCTACAATGTGAAAAGTATTAACACTGTGAATCTTTTATTAGTCTGCTTTTCTTACTACAGAACTTCGGACATTTGCGGAATTGGTTGAAAGAACTCTCCTACTGCAGTTTTCCAATTTGCTCTACGGTAACAGTAGTATAAATCACATTGAGTGATTCATATATTCAGACCACATTTATTTCTTAAAACAAAAGGAATTTGTTCAAAACTTGCCAACTGCAATATAAATGGAGACTGACTCCTGTTATGCAAACAATATTGCTAGGCCAAATGGGTTTTCAATAAGATAGATAACATGAAAATTATTCCTCTGTCCAGTCTATGGTAAACTTATTTTAGATCCTCTTGAAAAACACCAAAAATGTGAAAGTCTGCTCACACCTCCCAGCTGTTGCACATTAAACAAATTCTGAGAAGGAGAAGGAACTCACAGAAAAATAGAAAATAACATTTAACAGCATCTAGAAAGAAGTAATGTGAGAATAAAAACTAGAGAAAATACATTCAGGCTTCCACTCTTCAGTGCAAGGGAGTATCCAGTAATCTTCACACAGAACAGAGAGAACTTAAATCCTTACACTGATCAGGGACAAAGAGGCATTCTTCTCTTCTTTACTAAATGAGAGATTATTTTTAAATTTAATTTATTTAGTTTCTATTGTTGTGTTCAATGTGATGGTGTAGGGAAAGCACATGTATCATAGCTCATATATAGGGGATATAGGACAACTTGTAAAATGCCCCTCCCCTCCCACTTTTACATGGCTACAATTATTTAAAAGTTTTTGAGAATTATATACAAATCTAGTGAATGAGAATTAAATACATAATCTAATTTAAAAGCCAGCAGACCACAACTTGATGTTCTTTACTACTCATAGATACTAGAGTGATAGATCTAATAATAATTATGAATTATAAAAGGTTAGAATAGCTAATTTTTGACTTATAACAATTTCTTATTATGAATTAATAATTATTTAATGAATAAGACTACATATGCACAGGTACTTAATGAAAGAATAAACAAAAGGATAACAGAGGAATAAATGAATTTCAAATAATTTTGAATAAATAGTTACTTTAGTCATGTTATTGTGTCCATCAATACTAATGACCAGTAAAGTCATAAGGCCATATTATGATATTGCTTGGTTTTTTTGTTAAATTATTTTTTAGCCTTAGAGCAACAAAGTTTCATTTAGTTCTGTAATCAAAGGATAAAAGGTTTACCAAGTGAAATTTTACTAAAAGTTTCCCCTTTCTATGCTATTCTCAAGATTGTATCACATAAAATGCTTATGTATGCTTATGCATATACATGCTACCAAATTTTATGAATTTATACATATTCTCTATAGATATGCCTAATTATAATTATTCACAATATGTATATTGTCTAACTGACTTTAATCACTTTCAGTTGTTTTAAAAATATCAGCAGATATTATTTTATCTCATTTAAATCAGAAATTCAGACCAGTTCAATAGTGGAACAAATTTTTCAGAAAACCAAAATGAATAGGTAAATTATCTTAAACTACTTAAGATTTTCATACTTGATACAAATAAGATTTTTAAAAAGTTGAAGTATAGCCTAATTTATAAACTTTCCTTATTTCCAGGAAACCCAAAAGAATTGATGAGGCAGGAATGGACAAAATCATTGTAAAACACACAAGCCTGCAGAGACATGACCACCTGTCTATCATCTGTGGAGACCTACTTATCAAATTCAGTGTCTGTCATGACATCCTAATCCCTAAGGAGCTCTGCAGCATGATGATCTGGCTTTGCTGGTTCAGCCCTCTTTTTTGACCCAGATTTTTAGCGGTGTATTTCTTTCTTTTCTTCAAGAAGGTTATAGTTCACTCTGCCAGGCATGTAGGAATGGCCCCTTCTATCACTTTAACTCCTACAGTTTATGTAAAGATTTGAAGCGTCCTTAATAGACGACATTTTCATTTTCCTCACTTCTGCTCTCTGAACTGGCTTCGTACTTTGCTCTTATCAGTATGAAATTTTCTCAATTTTTGCTGCGGATTTTATCCAATCTATTTTCCCCCTCCTATTTTAATTGTTTTATTAATTTATTTGTATAGTTTCTCTTGCCTACACATATGTATGTGCACTACATATGTGCTTTGTAAAGTGTTGAATACTTTGCCATTGGAGTTACCAGACTGTTGTGAGCCCTGGTATAGGGATTTGAGCACACATCCTCTGGAATAACAGCCAGTGGTCTTACATCTAAGCCCTCTCTCCAGCTCCAGCTCCAGCATCCTATATTAATCCCAAAGTCATTTATGTTTATAAAAAAAGGTTACTATTTGAATATTTATACCATATTCCATATACATTACAAACCACACACCAGGTATGGTAAATGTGTTTGTTAAATGAAACCTTAACAGTTGATCAAGAGAAGTGTGATTTGGTCAGAATATGATCTTACAACCACTGGGAAAACAATGAGGGAAAAACAATGACCATAGAGTGTAATGGCTAATGTTAGATACTGCAAGATTCTACATGGTATCTCCCCCCAACACACATACATACCCAGCTTCTTTATTAAATTTGACACCAGATCTCAAATTGCAACACACAAATCTAATAGAATTTGAGTTAAAAATCTCCTAAACTTTGTCAACGTCGATATGATACCCAAAATGCATATGACCAACATTCCCAGGACACCCAAAGCATGCAAAGTATAGTTAATCAATTAGCCAAGAAAAATTAACTTTATAACACATGCAAACACTGTTATAGAGTACAGGTGGGATGAGATTATATCAAATAAGAATGTTCAAAGTAATCTGTCTCAATTTCAAAAGCTCCAAACAAGGGAAATTGACATTCAATCAGTATAGAATAAATTCTTGATTTGTTAGAGTGTGAAGAATATTAATCTCAGAAAGAAAATGGAACTCTACTCCCTACTACATATCATGACAACTTTGTATAGTGTGTCATTAAATATTCTTAAAATATACACTAATTATATGATCTTATAGCATTCTCAGACAATATACTTATCAGGGTCAAATATTTAATGGCTACATGCTTTACTCCTACATTATGAAAAGTAACACACTTAGTTTTTCAAAGAACTACTTAGTTTTTCAGACTTATGACTACCTTCAATTTCAGTATTGAAATGAGAATCTATAACTAAATTATAGCCTGACAAATTTTACTATGTCTCCTGAATCTAAATATGTATACATGCACTGTATTAATTAACTTCAGGGGTTTTTTTTCTCAGCTCATTTGATTGACATAACATTCAAGAAACAAATTATAAAATGCGACTTGGATACTGTTGGTCTACTTGTGTTTGGTTCTCAGCAGTCAGTGTGTGCCTCTTAATCTAGAGAGAAACATAAGTGATCAGCTGTATTTGCAGTTGACCAAAGGTAGGCCCTACAATGATGCTTGAGAGCACAAGAGAACACACCCATTTGTGATGCAAAATTGCAGGGCAAAACAAATTGTAGAATTGTAGAATGTTTCCAAATATACTAATATTTTCTCAAATCACCATTTTATGACCACCGTTTTATATATCCTTAATGAGTTTAAATGCTGGTCAAAAGATAGGTGTAGACATGGGCAGGACTTCAGGACATCAAAACGACAGGACCTTGCTTTCAACACACAATGTTGATACTTTCAAAGACCAATATGCATCTATTCAATTGCTTCTGCTTTCAGACAGAACAATGATTGATGCACACAAATAGTAAGTACAGAGGCACACGCCTGTAATTCAGTACATGGAAGTTGGAGACATGAGAAATCTGCATACTGTTGCTCAACTTGGTCTACATAGTCAATTCCATGCCAGCCAGCGTCCCAGAGTAAGACACACACACACACACACACACACACACACACACACACACACACACGAAACAAACATACAAAAGCTTATGCACAAGAAAGAGAATTTCTGACAGGTACTCATGATGGAGAATTAATATTTAGATTATATGATAAAGTACACAAATTAAACACCAAAGATCAAATTATCCAACCAATAAATTGGCTGTAAAATAAATATCTCTCATAAATTAACAGTAATGACTCATATGTTTGAAAAAATGTTCAATGTATTTAGAAATCAAGGAACTGCATAGTCAAACTGCTTTCACTTACTCAGAACAGCAGTCATTGAGGAAGACACATGTGAGAAGAACACTTGCTAACCACTGGTAGGAGTATAAATAGGAACATTTACTATATGGAAAAAACAATATAGAGATTTCCTAACCAACAAATCTAGGTATATAGCCAAAAGACATGGGCATGCATACTTATTGGTACTCTGTTCACTTTACCTGCAAAAGTCCACCAGATTAGATACCTGTCATTAAATGGATAAGCATAGCACATTAGTATAGAAGGCAATTTTATTCAACCATAAATAAAAATAAAATCATGACATTTGTCAGAAAATGCATATAAGTGGAAATTATTACTTTAAACAAAATATGTCAGACTCAGGAAAACCAAACCATATTTATGTTAGACATAAAATTATACATTGTTGTTAATGTGTGTAGGAATTTATGAAGGTAGAAGGGAATCATGAGGTCATTTTAAGAGTGGTATTGAGTGGACTGAAGCCCTGAGGGCCAGCAGAAATAATGGAAACAGGTAACCTTGGGAGGTAGTAGGTGGGAGGGCCCTCCAGAATGTACCAAAGACCTGAGAGACTCTCAGGACTCAAAGGGAGGGACCTTAGATAAAATGTTCTACAGTAGGGAAGATGGAATTTGTAGAGCCTACTTCCAGCAGAAAGACAGGGCATCAAGTAAGGGATGGTGTTGCCATCCCACAATCAAACATTCTGACCCATAATTGTTCCTGTCTGAAAGAACTGCAGGGACAAAAATGGAGAAGAACCTGAGGGATAAGAGGTCCAGGGACAGGCCCAAAGTGGGATCCAACTCAAGGGGAGGCCCAAAGCCAAACACTATTACTGAAGCTATGGAGCGCACACAAAAAGGGGCCTATGATCACTGCCCTCCGAGAGATGCAACAAGCAGCTGGAAGAGTCAGATTCAGATATTTACACCCAACCAATGGACAAAAGCTTGTGACCCCTGTGGTTGAATTAGGGAAAAGCTGGGAAAAGCTGGGGAGGACGATCTTATAGGAGGACCAGCAGTCTCAGTTAACGTGGACCCCCAAGATCTCTCAGACACTGGACCACCAACTTGGCAGCATACACCAGGTTACCAACACATATACAGCAGAGGACCGGGCCTGTGTTCATTCAGAGGTGATGCACCTAACCCTCAAGAGACTGGAGGCCCCATGGAGTGGGGAGGCTTAGTGGGGTGGAATGGGGGGATTGAGGACATCCTCGTGGAATCAAGGAGGAACTATGAAATGTGGAGCAGTCAGAGGGTGGACTGGGAGGGGGATAAAATCTGGAGTGTAAAAAAAATGATTAAATCAAAAAAAAGGAGTAGGGAGAAGAGATGGTAATGAAATACATGTGATATAAATGTAGAAGGTATTTGGAATAAGGAAGAGGATCACTGTTGAGTTGATTAGAGTTGAGTTGGATAATGAATGAAGGAGGGTATTGAGTGAGAGAAATGAATTAGAAAAATATACTTACAGATGAAAATGCAATAAAATCATTCCTAACAACATTTTGCTATACTCAAAGATGAGTGCCTTCTCAAGCCTCAGGAAAGCTTCCTCCTGCAGTAGATGGGAACAAATACAGAGATCCACTGCCAGATATGCAGAGAGGGAGAGACCTGGGAGCACCCCGTCTAAATGGATGTCTATCAAATCCTCCCCTCAGCATTCAAGGAAGCCAGAGGTTCAGAAGAGCAGATGAGGGACCTCAAGAAAATAAGGCCTCCTAAACATAGCATGACTAACTCACACATAAATTCCCAGAGACTGGGGCAGCATGCACAAGGCCTGCTCCGGTCTGTGTCAAGGAAATCCTAACACTGACAGGAGAACTGCACACATGTCCTCATTCCTAACCCAGAAACTATCTACAATTGATAGCCACTAGCAAATGAAAACAAAAACAAAAACAAAAGCAAAACAATTCATTACTTTGTATGATACATTTTCAAAAGTATTCCACAAATTTAAATAAAAACTTGGGCTGTAGAGATCACTCAGTGAAGAAGAGCATTTTCTCCTTTTCCAGAGGACCAAGTTTAAGTTCCTTGCATCCATAGGTAGCATACAATTTCTTGTAACTCCAGATCCAGGAGATCAAACATCTTCTGACATTAACAGACACCACACACACAAGATGCACATAGATACACTGAGATAACCATAGACAAACGCATACACATAAAATACATCACAAAAAAATGTATAAGGCACGTTCTCATTTAAAATTCTCATAAATGAATGAAAACTTTCATAATAAAAATTATAATACATTATGACATGGAAATAATGAAATTAAATTTAAAAAGTCAGGGACAGTTCTGTTTGCTATGGGTGTAAAAGCAATGGTTAATAATAGTGGTCAATTCTAAAAATAAGAAAAAAACTTTATGAACTCATAACCTTCTTGGGATGCATAATGCAAATAAGATACAAAGAAAAAATGACAAACCAAGTTCTTCGGTGTTAAGTCCATTGGAAGTAAGATAGGACATAGTCATGGAAACTGATTTATGCTGGCAGCAAAACAAAGCAGACGGCAGCCACCATTTAAGTGGGTGGGAAGAAAACTGGCATAATCTTAACAGGCACAAAAAATAAGTTCCCTATTTTTACATGATATAATTACCATAAAAGACCTAGGAATAAATCTAACAAAAGACATCCAAGATTGCTTTGCAGAGAACCACAAAACATTGCTAAGAGCATTTAAAAATACCCACAGCAGTTTCAGAGACAGTGAGACAATATTTTTAAGATAGATAATCTCCTGAAATTATCTCATGGGTTCAATAAAATACTTATCAAAAATTAAACAGGAACTCTTGTTCTATTTGATAAAATGTTATTAAAATATGCATAAGAACTAATAGAACAAAAATATTTTAAAGTATTTTTAAGACAAAGAGTGATAACTGAGTTACTTTAAAGAAACAGTGATCAAGACAATTCAATAGCAGGGAAATTTCAGAAATGGATCTACATTTTTATATCTATGGATTTGTAAGAAATATGCCACATGATGAAATTATTTTTTCTGAACCAAATTATGAATATACAGAAACAAAGGATATAGATCTTTGCCACACTTCATTTAAGAATTAGCCCCAAGTGCATCATAGAATTAAATATAAAACCCAAAATTTTAACAACTTGTATAACAATGTAAAGGTGACAGTCCTTACCACCTTAGAATTTGAAAACATTCTTATACAGAACCTGCCAGTTAGGAAAAGAAAAAAAAAAGGAAGGAACTGAACATCATCAAAATTTAAAATTTTGCTCTTCAGGAGATGACATTGAGGAAACAAAAAGACCTCACAAATGGAACAAGTTATAACTCTATATTTACCCACTTACATTGTACATAGTCTACTGGATAAAAGAGGAAATTGAGAAGAGATAAAGAACCCTTTCAAATAAAAAAAATTTAAAAAGAGGAAGAAAGTGAAGAAAGGATGGAGTAGGACCTGACCAGGCACCTCACAAAATGAAGAGACAGAACTCCTCACAAAGTGAAGAGACAGAACTACCACAGCTCCCAGTGTCTTCAGAGTGAAAGCTGCAGATGCCTGGTGAAGACCAGACCTAAGCTGCAGAAAACATCAAGGGGAATTCAAGGTTTTTCAGACACCTCAGTAGAAACTATAGATACAAGTTGGGAACTGGGTATGTCTGCACATCAGGCCCTTTCACAACTCACAGGTGAAGCTGTAGACCAAGGCAGGGTAGTCTGAACTAACACAAGACAAAGCTGATTCTCAGATATGTCAGAGAGTGAGAGAGAGGGAGAGAGAGAGAAGAAGAGGAGAGAGAGAGAGAGAGAGAGAGAGAGAGAGAGAGAGAGAGAGAGAGAGAGAGGATTCAATCAACACCTTAATTCCAGAAGTGTGAGTCCCAGTGTAGAAACAAAAACAAGAGATGAGATATGTTTCCCTCTAAGAGCATTAATGCCATAGTAATAGATATAGTGAGAATAATTTAGAAAAACTTCCACACAAAAATTTAAAAGAATAATTACAATGAAGTTCAGATGACGTAAAGAATATATGAGGCACTCCACAAAGAGATTACAAAGAGCAGAATGGAATTAGAAAATCAACGCAATAGGTAAAAATTGAATTCAAGAGAAAAATTGCCCATGAAAAACAAAAATCAAATGATGCAGGAAATCAAAAATCAATAAACTGGATTAAAGCTCCACAGAAAGGCTCACCAACGGAAAAGGTCACGTGGGAAACAGTGTCAAGAGCCAGAAGATCACACGGAGAGGATTGTTCTCACAGGAAATATCAATGATAATTTTTAAAAACTATGAATAAAACATGGGACTATTCCAAGATAACACAAAAGAAAAAGTCTTTCAGCTGTTTTCATAGAAGAAGGGGAACACTGCACCAAAGGCATAAACAATTCTCAAAAACATATTTCAAAAAATATTTCGATAGAAGTATAGAAAAAAAGTATAGAACAAAAATAATTCAACACTAGAAAAACAGATTTCCAACCAGGTATAAGAGCCAATAAAGCAATAAAGTATCAACAGACAAGACAAGAAAATAAACTCCCCACCACACATTACAAAAAAAAAAATCAAAAATACTGACAAAAGAGAGTCTTGAAAGTCTGAAGAAAAATGTTTAAATTGCCTATTGAAGTTGGCCCACTAGAATCACACTCACACTTGATTTTTCAACAGAAATATTTAAAACTAAAATCAGCCTGGAAAATGTATTCCAGGTTTGGAACAACTATGACTGCCAATGCAGTCTATTATTCTCAGCAGAAAAATATCTGTTTAAATTTAAACATAAACATCATACATGATAAAACTGATCAAAGGTATTTATAACCACTAAATCAGCCCTGAAGAAGTTACTGGAATGACTATTACTGTGCGAAGGAAATAATTAACACACCAATGATGCCACAAGAATTAATAAATAATGCCAAGACAATCAAGGGGAGTCTAAGAGAATGCAGCAACATTTACAAAATGATTAGAATAAATACACATCTTTCTACAATAAAGGTGTTCTTCATGTCCCAATAAAAAGACACATAGTTGCAACTTCTTTCAGAAAACAAGATTCATCCTTTTTTCCTGCTGTGTAAGAAACACAATTCACCACCAAACATAGACATCACCTTAGGGTAAAAGAATAAAAAAAGGGGGTATTTCAAGCAGACGGAAATAAGAAATAGTGGACATAGCTATTCTAATATCTAACAAAAAGAGATGTGAAAGAAAACATAGAAGATGAAAAAGATGAACTCATATTCCTTACACTACTCTAAACATGTACAGCAAATATTGGGGTAATTTTCATAAAGCAAATGCAACTAGATATAAAACCATAGATTAATCCCAACACAGCAATAAGAGGTGACTTCAAAGATCACACTCTCATTCATGGTCAAATCATCCTGCTCTGAACCATGCATGCTACAACATCAACTTACCACGTGAGATGTGTCTGTTGGTGTAAAAATGTAGCATGGCTGTTTGGGGGGGTAACTCAACATTTTTTTGTTCAGATTTGAGTCCTACTATGCATGAGAAAATGTTATGTCTAGTATTATAATCATGCTCAAAAGCCCACTGCTGATGTGGACTGGAGAGACAATGCAGCAGTCAAGAAATCTTTTTGCTTCGTTGGAGAATCTGTTTTCATGCATGTGGCAGCTCACAACACTCTATGTGTCTAATTCCAAGAGATGCAAGCCCTCTTCTGACTCTGTGGTGAACAAACACTCAGATAAAACACCCAAACACATAAATTTTAAAAAAATGGTTGAGGAGATCTTAAGCCTTTGGATAGAACCCCCTACAGCTGCCTTTGAATTTTACTAACTGGATATGATACCAAAGTGAATTCTAAGTATTATGCTGATACTCATAGACTTGAGCTGTTCCGAACCTTGATCAGGGAACTTTCTTTGCTCCAGTGGACAGCTGTTTATGGAGAGATGCAGAACTGATCACAGTGTGGCAAATGAGAGACTGGGTGTTCAGCATTAAGCAGGATATCTAGATCACCTATCCACTACCCAGGACCAAATTACATCACTAAAGAAGAAATGGAAAAAATATAAGAACCCGGGGAAAAGAAGGAGTGATATCAAATTTTACCTTCTGGACATGACATAGTTAAAACCCTCCTAAATTCACAGAAGCTGTGGTTACCCACACAGTTACACAGGAACAGGCAAGTCAAAATTCTGGGCATACCTCAGGTAGGTGATCTCTAGGTTCCACATTTCACTGCAGAGGAGAGGGGGAACCATACTTCTTGGAGTATGTGAACAATAGAAAAATCTCCATGCTCCAGTGGCTGGCCCCGACTCATGCACATCTGGCAATATTAGCTGAACTTAATGAGTTCTTTAAAATATTGAAATGAAAGGCATGAAGTTGAGACAAAGACATAGGTTTGGGAGAAGTGGGATGCATAGAAGGAGTAAACTTAAAATGTTGTCTAATTAATTAAACAAAAGAGACAAAAAAGAGGCAAAAATATACAAAAGGATTTCATTGCTAGTCATGTGGATACAAATAAAATCTAAAGTATGTATTCATGTGCAACTTCTAGACCATTTAAAATTATAAAGGCTGAACATACCTATTATTGGTAAAGTGTAAACCACACTAAAAACTCAAATAAATTACTAGTGAGAATATAAAATTGCATGATTACTTTAGGATAGAGCTTAGAGTTTTCTTTAAAAGACCATAAATATAAATTCATGTCATGGAGAGCATTCATCTCTTCTCAAGTATTCAGCCAAGAGCAGTAACAAAGCTAGTTGTTCAAAGGCTTCTAATTCATATTCATATTCATATTATAATAAAGGAAAGTTGAGAAAATCCCAACAGGTAGATGTATAAACAAACAACTTGAACATGAATGTGTGCAGCAAAGTCAAAGAACACATACTTGTCAGTAATGATTTTCTTTAAAACAAAATAAATACTTACAAATTTATATTTAGGGGTTGAAGTGATTTTGCAGTGGTTAAAAGTGTTTGCTATACTTACATCTAAGGGACCTAAGTTCAGTCCTCAGCAGTCACATCAGGTGATCAAGATTAAATTGTTAGAGATAGAGTTATCATAAAGTTTTTGTCTATTTCATGAAGTTCAAAAAGCAGACAAAACTGATCTGTGAGAACAGAAATCAGAAGGACAATAACTTGAGGGAATCACTGATGGAGTATGAGGGCGTTTTTTACAGCAAAGAAAATGGTTTGACCTGATTGATAACTCCAGTTCCACACAGAGAAGGAATCTCTGTGAGCCTGATATTTCAATGAGTATTTTATCATGTTTAAATGATGTTGCAATCTGAGAAAAAGCTGAAAGGTTGTTATAAAACAAACTAATCATTTTCTATGTAAATTACTGATAGAGAAAAAGAAATGTATTTGTTCATGTATTCTACAAATTATTAGTTTCCTTTTAATGCATATGAAAACCAGATAAGAAAAGAATTGAAGGTTTTATGCTAAAGAGTATTCAAATGAGTGGCTGGAATCTGGCTACATGACCAGGGTTGGGCTACACTGTCTGTCTGTCCAGAGTATAATGAGGCAAAAGTAATAGCCATACCACAGTTGATACTGTGGGCCACATGTGTATTAGGACCACACAAAGCAAAACAAAAACAAAAACAAACAACAACAACACCAACAACAAAACAGGATAGCAGCATTAAGGCCATATGTAGTGGAAAAGCCACACAGCAGCTTTAGGTCGACATATAATAAAAAAAAAAAAGTTAGGGCCACACATGCTCCCAGCATCTTCTCACATGGGCTGAGTCTGAAAATGAGCACTTCTCTGAGCTTGGCTTTGGATATAACCCACTAGACATACTGTAGCTCTTCATATGCCCAGGGAAGATATGGTTTTCCAGAATAGCTTTCTAGGAATGATTAGGAGTCCTACTATTTCTAGCAAGCAGTACGTGCCTAAAATTGAAAAATGATTATTATTCGCCCTATAGGAGAGTGACGATAGTTCTTTTTCTTTTAATTCCTGGTTTATTTGCTTTTGAAAAAAATATTTTTAAGTACAATGTCACATTTTCTTTAAATATATATGGAGCCTTAATAAGATAAAGTTTTTATTTCATGTTCTTAGTTTGCTTTTAAAAACAAGAAGAAGAGCTGGTGAGATAGTTCTATGGTTAAGAGGAATTACCACTCTCGCAGAGAACATAGGGTCAGTAGACAAGACTCATACTGTGGCTCATAATCACCCATAACTCCAGTTCCAGGGAATCAGAGGTCCTCTTCAGCTCTCAGTGGGCACCAGGCTCACAGATAATACACATACTTGCATTTAGGAAAAACACACATACACAGTAAATAATAAATTTTTAAAAATAAGAAGTTACTCTTTACTAAACATTTATTATATATTGAGTCATTTAATGCTCACAATCACTTTATTACTATTATGGACTGACTAAAAATATACAGAAGATTAGGTCAGAAAAGTATCAGGGCCAGCCTTCAACCTTAGAAACTAAGTACTCTTTAAGAATTGCATATTTATCTGTGTGTGTGTGTGTGTGTGTGTGTGTATGTGTGTGTAAAACAACAATTAATTACAAAGAGGTCATGAGTTTGAAAGGGAGAAAAGATGTATGTGTGTGTGTGTGTGTGTGTGTGTGTGTGTGTGTGTGTGTGTGTGTGTGAAAGAGAGAGAGAGAGAATGAGAGGGAGAGAGAGAGAGAGAGAGAGGGAGGGAGAGAGGGAGAGAGGGAGGGAGAGGGAGAGGGAGAGGGAGAGGGAGGGAGACTGAGTTTTCATGTGTATCATATGCATACCTGGTGTTCACAGAGGCTGGATCCCCCGGAACTTGAGTTACATAGGTTGTGGTGATAGAGTGGATGCTGGAAACTGAACCTGGGTTCTCTACAAGAACACATACACATAACTCCAAGACATCTCTCCAGGCTCAGACTTTAATTAGTCTTTTCTAGTATCCTGGTCCTTGACTTCCAAGATTCAAATACGCTATCTCTTTACAGTCCAGATGAAGCCCTAGCCTCCAGCTCTTGACACTATACTCTGAGATGTGTATGAAGAAACAGAAAGGCTGTGTACTTCATTTCTGTTTCAAAGAACCATTTCATACAAATTGTTGTGTGTACTTCTGCCTCCGTGTGATTGAACAAAATTTTGTTGTATTATTACATCAAGAAGAGAGGCTAGAAATGCATTGTTTCTGGTAGACAAATTATTGTTAAGAAAATAATGTAGTATGAACATTGAGAGAAATGGAAATCCCATGGTTATATCATTAGTCTCTAATGTTCATGAGATTGGGAATACATACTTGTTTTGAAATAAATATTTATAATTCTTTAGAAAGGCTTAAACTGCTTTGGGAACAGTTTCTACCTATAATCCCTATGAAACCACATAACTCCAAATTTAAACAGTGGTTTTTAAGTAAACAATGAAAGCACAGTGGTTCAAATGTAGGAGAAAAATATGGCTTTTATAGCTTTTATTCTCTCATTTTATGTTGGTGTTTGGAGTTTTCAAAAGCTGGAGTTTAATGCATTTTTTTTTGGAATCTTCGACAAATATAACTTTATGTTGTACCTATATTCTATGTGAGAACACTTTTCAAAATCTTATGTGTTGTGAGAGGAAAAAGAGATAGCTTGTCAGTTAAAATTAATTACTGGTCTTGCAAATGACCTGGATTTAGTTCCCAGCACTCACATGGCAGCTAACAATCACCTGTGACTCCAGTTTCAGGCAATTGGAAGACAGCTTCTGCCTCCCATGGGCTCCTAGATGAACAAAATGCTTAAAAACTCATGCAGGCATACACATATACACATAACAATAAATAGTTAGATGATAGATAATATTTATGACTGTATATAAAAATCACTTCTCAAAGAAAACTTTGACTAACCTCTTAAAAAACTTGCAAGCCTGGAAATCTGAAATTACAACTTACAATTAGAATGATCCACTATAAAGCTTAATATTTCATTTTTCAAAAAACACATAATAATCCTCTCTCCCTTTTATTCTCTTATTAACTTACTATTACGAATACGCAAACAATCCCATATAAAATATTTTACCATCTATATTTCTTTCCTAATCATTACTATTATTTATGATAGTAATCATAGTTTCTACTAAAAATAATTATAATAGAAAGAAAAGAAGCTATTAAAAATCATCTCTTCTGGTCATTAAGCATATTTGGAACATTAATGGAAAATATCAAACTGGAGACATTTATTCTTTTTAAGGTGAATAAAATTGCTGTGGGAGTGGAGGCACAGGAGTAGGGCAGGAGTGGGAGGGAGGAAAGATACATAGGCAAGGCAAGAGCCAATGGACAGAGACGTGGAGAGGATGAGAAGAGCAAATAACCTTTAGCATATACTTTGTTAGAAAATACTCAGATAATATCATATGACTTCCATGCTTTTTTGAAAAAAATAATAAAAATTTTTTATACTTCTCTGCTCTTTTGGCAGAATGATTTAAACAAAAAATAAAAGAGGAAAAAAAAAAGGATGGAATTCCCACTCTAATTCTCATCTTGCTACTGAGTAGGTAATCTCTAGAATTCCACTTAATCTTGTTGATCCTTATATAGTCATAATTAAAACAGCATAATTCCACTTACTAACCAGATTGTTAGACAATGCAAACGCTGGCAGGGTAAATGAAATCCTTAGAGGAATCCCTTGCAAAGAACAAGGCACTACTCTGTTTTCATCTGCTGGATCCTCTCCCGTTTCCTTATGGGTCTTATTCTGGAGCTTAGTTTTAGCCATCTACTGTGCCATGGCAGAAAAATAAGAATTTACAAATAAAATATAAATCATTAGCCCTTTCCAACTTGAAGCATGTTCCTATATTTGTGCTTTTCAGTGTAATGATTGAACAATATGGATCGCCTGAACGCAACTACTGGGAAGTTAAAAAGTAACAACAGAAGGAAAAAGAACTTAGAAGCCATAACATTCGTACAGCACTAGAAGGAGTCAGTATTAAGAAGGACTGGTGGGAGGCTGGACACTGGACTGTCCCCCTCAGCCGTTCACTTCTGTGTGATGGTTTGGACAGGTACTTCTTGAAGCTTTGTGTATCACCATTTACAATAGCCCATCTCATTTTACCAGTAGGACTTCAGCATCTCCAATCTACAAACACAAAATGTAAAATGCTGCAGCATCCCAAACTTTTTGAACACTTGCAAGATATTGCAAAGGAAAACTGCATGCTTGGTGTCATGTGAGAAATCACATTCAAACAGGAGCACAGTGGGGTATAAACTTGACTGTAACATATGTGCACAACATGCATATGGGAAAAAAATGAACTTCAGGTTTAGACATTGCCCAAGTTTTATTTTTGTTGCTGTAATAAAACACCTTGACAAAATGAAACTTAGAGGAGAGAGAACAGGATTTCGTTGCTTACAGTTTAAGGTTATAATCCATCATGCAGGAAGGCAACACACGAGAATTTGAGACTGGTCATTCTACATCCTCAGTCAAGAGCAGGGACAAGGAATGTATCCATGATGCCTGCTGGCTTGCTAGCGTTGTTTTTGACTCTTAAACACCTCAGGGTCCACACCATGAAATGGTACTGACGACATTCTGGATGGGTCCATACACATGCCTCTAGACCAATCTGATGTAGAAAGTTTATCATTAAGACTCTTTTCCAAGGTGATTCTATACTGTGTCGAGTTAGCAGTTAAACTGAAGCTGAGGAAGAGGGCAATCCTGTAATAAGACCAGCAGTCTCAAGTAACCTAGA
The DNA here is from genome assembly GCA_019843815.1 of Montemys delectorum. Classification (NCBI taxonomy): domain Eukaryota; kingdom Metazoa; phylum Chordata; class Mammalia; order Rodentia; family Muridae; genus Montemys; species Montemys delectorum. Next base: position 34,062 of record JADRCD010183678.1, read on the forward strand.
CCCCCAAGATATCTCAGACACTGAGGCACCAACCAGGCAGCATATAATAGCTGATATGAAGCCCCTAACATATACAGCAGAGGACTTCTGGGTCTGGACTCAATCAGAAAAAAATGCACCTACCCCTCAAGAGACAGGAGGCGCCAGGAAGTGGGGCAGCCTGGTGGGGTGGGGGCAGGGTTCGGGGTGGGGGCATGGTGATATCCTCGAAGACAGAGGCAGGTGTGGGATGTGGAACAGTCAATGGGTGGACCAGAAAGGAGATAAAGTCTGGACTGTAAAAACAGATTTTTTTTTTTTAATTTTGTTTTTGGAGGGGAAACTGGGAAAGGAGAAATCATATGACACGTAAATAAAGAAAAATATCTAATAAAAAATAAAATTTTTCTTTAAAAAAAGAAAGTTTGTTTGAAAAGAAAAAAGGGGAAATGAATGAAGAAACCCCGGTTTCTGTCTCAAGATACGTCATTATGTGCAATTATTCCAAAATCTGGAGCAAATACAACATACCTTTGGAAGCACGTGTTTCAGGGACAGGATGTTGAAAAAGCCTTCCTATCTTTCTGAAAGTAGCTGGAATGGCTTCTGTTAGCTGCAACTGAGTACTACACCCAACAAATGTAAGCTCCCACAGCTATTGCTATTGTTAATTCAGAGGCAGGTTGCAGCCCTAAATGAGAAATTTCAGACAATTAATTTAAAAATGGAACAGGCTACCCGTGGAGATTGTAAATTAACCCCGTCAGAGGTTTCTGAGCTGTAAATGCATAGAGTTATGAAAGAGATTCCTCATAAAGCATACTGCTTTTTACTGTGACCCCTGAAACTGTTTCAAGGGCTGTGACCTAGTCATTGTATTTTCTGAGGTTGCTTCCAGTGAGGTCTGCAGGAGCCCCAAGGGGTGTGAATCATCTTATTCAGAGAAACAGAGAGAGTGAAAATGAATCCCTCCCTCCCCTTGCACTTACAACCCATTATAACACTGGCTGATGGGGTGTTCCAACTTGCACTTAGCAGCAAGTACACTATCAGCCAAAGGAGACAGACAATGACTCTTTAATAAACGTAATTCTAATCTCTGTCTGGATTTTGGTTAGTTCTACTACTAGAAATGCTTTTTAAAATGGCTCCTACTTTACCACAAACACTGTATTTTTAATTAAATCAATAAATTATATCCAATGCAATATAATTAAATGGATTTAACCAATTCTTAATAAACATTAACAGCTTTATATAGTGAACACAACACAATCTGGTAAGCAGTGCGTTGCAATAAATTCAAAATTGAGGAAATACACTAATGGGGAAATAATCTTAATAAAATACCGATTAACAAGTACATCCCTCATTAACTGAAATCCCATGTCATAGCTCCTGTTGGAATAAAAGTTAAATCTCATCAAGACAAATACATGTAGACTCTACCTGCAGTCTCAAGCTTACAGTGGCATATGTTTCAACTAATGGTCATGCCTAAATGATTGACATCTGTTGGAAACTGCAATTTGAAATCTGAGTTTTGATCTTTTCATAGACTGGGTAGCAACAAGCATTATGGTGCTCTCCTTAGACAATGGCAGTAAGCCACAGTGCCAGTTAGCTAGAGGATCATTAGTGGTAGCCACCAAATCCCAAGAGAAAAGTGGCAGTCTAGTATTTGATAGGCTGGATGCACATTTAAACTCAGGATATTTTTTATTCATAAAGGTTTTATTTATTAAAACTCTCTCTTTGTATGGTGTGTGTGTGTGTGTGTGTGTGTGTGTGTGTGTGTGTGTGTGTGTCATATTGACAATCAAATAAATTTCCACAGTCTTTCAGGGTTTAACACATGTATTTTCAGAATGTATACAAATGCCCAAAGATATATACAAATACCCAGTGATACAGTCCAGAATCTATTGCAAACCACTGTATTTAAACCAACATATTTACTACATAGTATTTTGTTTCTATGTATAGTCCTGGCTGTCCTGGAACTCACTCTGTAGACCAAGCTGGCCTCGAACTCAGAAATCCGCCTGCCTCTGCCTCCCAAGTGCTGGGATTAAAGGCATGCACCACCACGCCCTTACAACTCTGTTTGTGTACCGTATGTATGCCTGGTGCCCACAGAGGCCAGAAAAGGACATTGGATCCCCGAAACTAGAGTTAGAGGTGGTTTATGAGCTCCTACTGAGGTATTAAGAATTGAACCTAGATCCTGGGAAAGAACAGCCAGTGTTCTTAATGGCTGGGCCATCTCTTTATCCTAACCAAAAAATATTCATTGATAAATTCAAACAAGTCATTTCTCTCCAACATAGTGATTTTCAGTGAAAATCATAATTTTTCACATTTTGTCTGATACATAAGGACCTGTGAAATGTATGGAATTCCACATTCCATTCCCATGCCTCCAGACATCTACATTTGAGGTCTTTGACTCACTTGACTCCTGGCTTTTTCTTTTGTCATCATTTATTAAATAAATCACATCCTTTTTCTTTTTCGAGTGATTATCTCTCACTCTCCAGTCAGACCAGGCCAATCCTGGGGCTTGAGGGATAGCTCAGCGTTGAAGAGCACTTGTTGCTCTTGCAGAGAACCCAGGTTCAATTCCCTTAACCAAGATTGTAGCTCACTACAATCTGTTCAGAATATCTTGTACCACTTTTGACCTCTATGAATATTGGACACACATGGTATATATATATATATATATATATATATATATAACATAATGACATTTAATTCTGCTTCTAATACTAACCCTGAAAAAACAATTGTCAAATTCTTTTAAAAATGGATTTTTTTTCTTTTACTATATAACTGTAGGAAAAATAGCATCCTCCCAAAATTATATTGGACATATTTAAACTTTAAGTTTCTTTCATAAATATTCTGTGCCCCAGTATAGGGGAATGCCAGGGCCAATAAGTGGGAGAGGGTGGGGTGGCAGGCATGGGGATGGGGGAGGCAACAGGAGTTTGTTCTTGTTGGTTTTGTTTGTTTGTTTGTTTGTTTGTTTTTGGAGGGGAAACTGGGAAAGGAGAAATTTACATGTAAATAAAGAAAATACCTAATTATAAATAAATAAATAAATAAATAAATAAATAAAGAGTAGAGTAGTCTATAGTCATAGAAACCATTTCTGATACATACATTTATGCATTCATAGTAATATCAATTAAATTTCAACATTATAGTAATGAATATGCAATTATATGATATTATTCAATATATATGTGTGAATACATATATATTTATGTATAGACATAAATATAGCCTAATTGTCACTAACAACAACATATTATTTAGTCAGCATTATGTTCAAAACTTATTAAAAATTCTAGTGGTTTGAAACAAATACATATTTACTTTTTTATAAGGTAACAAAGTTATAGGAGATTCAGCTTCTTCCAGTACATTTTCAACTTGGTTACAAACCTAGAAGGGAAACTTGGTCTAGAATAAGCCTGTTGCTGAAAATATCTCATAAATCACCCAAGAACTTCTAAAAAAAACTGAACCCAGTAGTCATCAATTCATAATTATTGTCCAAAATAGCATTAAATTGCCACTCTATATGCAAAGAAGCATAAAGTATATTTTGAGGATGCTGCTGATATCTTCACTCTCCACCCCCTAGTATGATGCCAATAGAAAAAAATAACAAAAGTTTGATATATGCTAGGTGGAAAAATAACAGTTTGCACATTCTTAGCTCACCAAGGCATTAACAGAGGAGTAAATGAAGGGCTAGGCAATTCAATAATAATTTACCTTCATCAAGAAAGTTAATTTAAAAAATATAATTGTATTCCCACTTTACACTTTCCTAAATGATGTCAGAAAAGTTTGGATAACTTGAACACAAATCAGGATCCAAGCATGATTTATTTGACTTGACAGACACACAATGATATTGAATTAATCAACTGGAAAAGAACTGTGTCCTGTACTATGTCTTTTTCTATATCTACAACTAGATACATTACTCTAAGAAACTTTCAATATTGTTTTGGGTAAACCTCTTTTACAAGGTCATATGCAGATATAGTATTCTTTGATGAAAATCCTTCATTGCTCTTTCTTAACACACTCCACATGCTCCTTTATCCATAAGCCCTTCTCCCACTTTCATGTCTTTTTAATGTCTTACTGGTTTTACTCATTGTTGCTTACTTGGGTAGTGGGTGATTTAAATGCTGGACAAGTACTAATGGATATATTACTGTCTACACTGATTCCTCTCCCCCTGAATATTTTACCTGTTTATAGTTCTCCTGAAATGTGTGTGACATTATCTGTCTCTCTTTTATCCATAAAGGAATGCTGATAAGTCCAATCTTGTGCTGGTGTTATGCAAGGAGTACTGTGGCTTTCATTTCATGTGGACATCAACCATGTGTTCTCCAGAAGAGACTGTTCTCCAGCTATCCATTCCTCTATTTACTCTCTGTGATTGTAGCTCACCATAGCTCTTTGGCTGACATTTCAAAAATCCTGTTATCACAAATGTTCTACTTACATGCACACATTTGTAAGATGGAATCTGAATTCTGACATCATCTTGTTATAGTCACATATCACCACTCTTCATCCTCAGTGTTTTCTCATCTGTCAAGCGAGCTTTCTCATTGCACACTGTTGTATTTCAGGCACAGGTGACTCCAATATAGTCGCACAAGTCTCTCATTTGTACAATAGTCTGCCTTGAAAGCACACTGTGATGTGCTTTGTTTAGATGAAACTTGCAGTAGAATTATTTTTCCATATCTCTCATAAAAGGTATCTCAAACACAGGTCTTCAGTAATCCTTAAATCATTTTACATTTCTTACATTGCCTGAAGATAGTTTAGTTGTTGATACTTTACAGTTTAAACTGATTATTTTCTAATACAATACTCCTAACAAAATGGTATTTTATTCTGCTTCTAATACTAACCCTGAAAAATCAATTGTCAAATGTCCTTTATAAATATTTTTCTTTTCACTATATTGCTGTAGAAAACAAGAGAATCCTACAAAAATTGTGTTCTAAACATTTAAATTTTAAGTTCACTTCATAAATATATCATCAAAAAAAGCACAGTAGTTTATAAGAGTGTTTATAGAAATTGTTTCTGAGACACACATTTATGTGTTGATGATAATATCAACTAAATTTCAATATTATAAAAATAAACATACAATTATATCATAGAATAAGACTATTTTATTGCTGCATAATGAGACTTCCATTATTACTTATGCTTTTATGAATAAAGCATTTTGAAAAGAACAATATGATTTTATTAAATGTTTCCATAAAAGAACATAAGTATCTTAACACATGAATGTAAGCAATGAATCCTGTGTCGGTCTGTGTCAGGGTATTTTAATCTACCCTCTCCAACAAAAGCAGCCTGTATACATCTGAAGTATATAGGGCCAGAATCAATTAGCATTTACTGCAGTGAATAATTCAATGGAAAATTGTCTCCTTTCCCTGAGATATCAAGCATCCATCAATCAGAGATTTACCAAATATTTCTATAAACATTTTTTATAAAAAAACTTAAAAAGTTATTTTACTTATACATTATAAAAGTCACCAACTATCATCAAGAAATATTATACTGTATTAACTATGTTTATAAAAATTTAAAGTTTGTAACTCAATCTATAGGCTTACAGTAACCTATCATTTTATACAAATCAAATTCTCAAGTGGTGCAAAACACTTTTAGGAAACAAAATAACTTTACAATGTATTAATATAACTATTGCAATATAGGATGGGGACATCCTTGTGGAGACTGTAGGAAGAAGTGTGGAATGTGGAACAGTCAGAGGGTGGACCAGGAGGAGGATAAAATCTGCAGTGTAAAAAAAATGATTAAACTCAGAGTGATATTTTCTAGTTCCATCCATTTACCTGTAAAGTCTTCATTCTTAATAGCTGAGTAATATTCCATTGTGTAAATGAACCACATTTTCTGTATACATTCTTCTTTCTGAGACATCTAGGTTGTTTCCAGCTTCATAAATAAGGCCACTATGAATGTACAGGAACACATGACCCTGTGGCCTGGTGGGGAATCTTTTGGGTATATTCCCAAGAGTGGTAAGCTGAGTCTTTAGGTAGACCTATTTCCAATTTTCTGAGAAACCTCCAGATTGATTTCCAGAGTGGTTGTACCAGTTTGCAATCCCACTAGCAATGGAGAAGTGTTCCTCTTTCTCCACAACCCCTCCAATATGTGTTGTCATCTGAGGTTTTGACCTTAGCCATTCTGACTGGTATAAGGTAGAATCTCAGGATTGTTTTGTTTTGTATTTCTCTGATCACTAAGGACTTTGAATCTTTTTTAGGTGCTTCTCAGCCATTCAAGATTCCTTTGTTCTGAATGCTTGATTTAGTTCTATACCCCATTTTTTGATTGGGTTGTCTGGTTTTTTGGTGGTTGGCTTCTTGAGTTCTTTATATATTTTGGATTTGGCCCTCTATCAGATGTGGGGTTAGTGAAGATTTTTTCCCCAATCTGTTTGTTGCCAATTTGTCTTACTGACCATGTCCTCTGTCTTACAGAAGCTTTCCAGTCTCATGAGGTCCCATTTATCAGTTCTTGATTTTAGAGCATGAGCCATCAGATTTCTCTTTAGGAAATTTCCCCCTGTGCCAATGAGTTCAAGGCTCTTTCCCACTATCTCTTCTATTAGGCTCAGTGTAGCTAGTTTTATGTTGAGGTCCTTGATACACTTGGACTTGAATTTTGTGCAAGGTGACAAATATGGGTCTATTTTCATTTTTCTATATACAGACAGCCAGTTAGACCAGCACCATTTATTGAAGATGCTTTCTTTTTTCCATTGTGTATTTTGGGCTTCTTTGTCAAAGATCAAGTGTGCATAAGTGTGTAGTTTTATTTCTGGGTCTTTAATTATATTCTATTGATCAATGTGTCTGTCTCTGTACCAATACCCTGCAGTTTTTATCACTATTGCTCTATAGTAAAGCTTGAGGTCAGGGATGGTGAATCCCCCAGTCATTCTTTTATTGTTAAAAATTATTGTTGCTACTCTGTTTTTTTTTTTTTTTTTTTTTTTTTTTTTTTTTTTTTTTTTTTTTTTTGCCTTTCCAGATGAATTTTAGAATTGCTCTTTCCATGTCTTTGAAGAATTGTGTTGGGATTTTGATGAGTTTTACAGGCAAATGGATGGAACTAGAAAATATCTTCATGAATGAGGTAACTGAGACCCCAAATGACATGCATGAACTGCAGGGATGGAAATGGAGAGGAGAGTAGCCTGAGGAAAAGAATGTCCAGTGACAGGCACAAAGTGGGATCCAGCTCAAGGGGGGTGTCCCAAGGCCTGACACTATTACTTAAGCTATGGAGCATATACAAAAAAGGACCTATCTTGACTGCCTGCTGAAAGACCCAACAAGTAGCTGAAAGAGTCAGATGCAGATATTTGTATCCAACCAATGGACAGAAACTGCTGACCCCTATAGTTGAATTGGGGAAAGACTGGAGGAGGCTGAGGAGGAGGGCAACTCTGTAGGAGGACCAGCAGTCTCAATTAACCTGGATCTCTGTGATATCTCAAATACTGGACAACCACCCGGGCAGCATGCACTACCTGATATGAGGCCCCCAACACATATATAGCAGAAGACTGCCTGGTCTGGGTTCAGTCAGAGAAGATGCACTTAACCTTTAAGAGACTAGAGGCCCCAGGGAGTTTAGAGGTCTGGTGGGGTAGGTGGTGAGTGGTGGGGACATCCTTATGCAGATAGAGGGGTGAGGAGGATGTATGGGATGTGAAATGTTCAGAAGGTGGACCAGGAGGGGAATGAGGTCTGGAGTGTAAATAAATAAATACATACATACATACATACATACATACATACATACATACATACATACAGCTTCCTCACACTCCTGCCACCAGGATAAGCTATACTGTGCTCTCCTGGTGAGGGGAAGTGCCTTCTCTTGTTTCCTTGGGCTACAGCTGGCAAAGGGTGGGCCAGCTCTCTCAAGTGCTGCCACCAGTGAGTGGTGGGGCCAACTCTGAGTGCCCCTTGGATATCAACATGGTTCCTGGAGGCAACACAGACCTGGGATGTCTGCATGGATTTTGGAAGTAATATGGGCCAGGCACCTTGACACAGACCCCTGTTGCTGAATGGCCTCGGACCCAGACATGGCCCTCAGTGGCAGCACAGGCCATGACTTTACCATGGCCTCAGTTGGCATCACAACTACTCAAATTAGGCTGTTTCTTTCCACTCTTATATCTCTAGATCTGCCCCTCTTTCTTTCCTATATCTCCACCCCATAGTTGCAGAAGGTAGTGGCTCTACCTGGGTACAGGTCATACAGTGGGGGCAGACTTCTGGGTATCTTCTTCCCACCTGCTCTGGGAACAAAAGGCAGAGTCTATTTGTGTCTTCAAATGTTTGTCCAACCCAAAGATTCCAAAAGAAATAAGTCTCTGGCCAAGCTTAAACACAGCACAGTAAAACTGTAATTCAACATAGAGTAGCCCAGCATCATGGTTGAACTGACACTACAACTACCTAGAGAGAATGATAGAGAAGCCAGTGATGAGAGGTAAACACAACAAGACATGTGAGTCAGATATGTGTCTCCATGTTGCAGGTACTACTCTTCTCCCTGGGCAGAGGCAGCTCAGGGACTCACAGCGGTTCACACTGTGGTTTTCTCAAAGGAAGAAGGCATAGGCCCACTGACACTTGTATTCATTACTGGTTCTATTGATGGACAGTGTAATTTCACTATTTCCCAAGGAACAAAAACAGCAACCATCTTACAATACAGGAAACAAGAATCATCAAAATTAACAGTGCTGTTAGGCTCACTGTCTCCTGATTAAGAAAGTTAAGAATGTGGGCATGAGAGTGAGGAAAGCAAAGCAAGTTTTATTAAGAGCATTAAAAGATGTAAGCAGGGCTGATGAGATAGCTCTGTGGCTAAGAGCATTGGTTGTTCTTCTAGAGGACCTTGTTTGATTCCTGGCTTACATGGATGCTTATAATTGTCCATAACAAAAGTTCAAGGGCGTATAACACTCTCTTTTGGTCTGTGAGAGCACTAAGCATACATAGTGAACAGAAAGATATACAGGCAGTCATACATATACATTAAAAGTATAAAGAAAACAAAAGTATAAAGTGTCTCTCCGTTGAAAATTATTTTCACTGTCCCAGCAGCAGCTACCAGTTGCAAATAGCTTCTTGGTTAGGGATGGCATTTCCTGCTTACTTCCCATTTTCCATTTTGGGATTTTTGTCTGACTTTCATGTGTTCAGGTCTTGTGCATGCTACCATTATATCTGTGGGTTTGTATGTCAAGAAGACCCACTGTTTCTGGAAAATATTATTTCCTTGGGGTTTCCACCACTCACCTCTGGCACTTAGAATCTTTCTGTCTCCTCATCTACACAGAGGCCGAGCTTTGAGTGAAGAGGTCTGATCACATCCAACATCTCTGACTCTCCTGCACATTCTCAAGTTGCGGGTCTCTGACTATGTCAGCAATGACTTGATGGAGAAGCTTCTCTAATGAGATTAAAGTGATGCACATATCTATGGCACTATGTGAATTGGAGTTACTTTAGTGTTATGTTCTTTCTGCAGACATTTTCTATACAGGATCAAATGACAAATATCATGTGGTATGAGAGTTGGTGGGCCATGGTATCTCTATTGCAATTCTGCAACACCACTATATACCGCTTTAGATAATGTCTAGAAAAAAAAAAAAAAAAACAAGCATGGCTGTGTTTCAATCTTTCTCACAAAAGCAGACAGTTGGCATATGGTTCTGTGGGCCAAGATTTTCCTCAGACAAAAGCAAATTGTAAAGCAGCTAGAAAGCAGAATACATCACATTCAATGAAGGAGCAATGAGATTAATTGTTGACTTCTGAATAGATACAATGAAAGCCCAAAGACAATGAATGTGCATTTTTCAATTTGATAAATGAAAACAAATGCCAAATTTCAAGCCCAATTTGATAGATTAGGAAATACTTTTCTAAACAGAAGCCAAACAGTGATGTTTTCAGTTAAACACAATTCAAACATGTGTCAGTAGAAGAACCTTGCAAACAGAAATACAGAATTCTTCAGTCAGAAGCAAGTGGTGCCAGGGAAAATGACAGAAGCAGAGAAATGGCAAGGACAGAGCAACTTCAGCATCCAGGGTCATCTGAATAAACTTCTACTATCATGCATTATATTAGGTATTGCATTGACTATCTGCCTTATAAACTTAGAATAGCCTACAGAAAGACCATCTAAGAGTTTAAACATCTCAAAATTAGGTAGTAAGTGGCAAAACCATCACCACATTCGAAATTATACTAAATTAAAGGTACTTGTTACAATTACTGAATTTTTCTTAAATTATTTACTTATTTGCTTTATATTCCTGCTGAGCTACATAACGATTGTGGTATACACTCCGGATTTTCAGCTTTGATGAGGCTGCAATCAATGCTGAGATAAAGCTGTCTTTGAGTCTATTCTGCTCCTGTTAAAATCTCCTCACTCCTATTTGTGTGAATTCCTCCAATAAAATCCATTGGTTTATAAAATTCTATTTTGGAGTTATCCTTAGTTTGGTCTGTTATCAATTACCTATCTGAGGTGAGTAGATACTTGTTAATACCTCTCTAGAAAGAGTGTCACAACATACTTGATATTGCAAAAATTTCCAAAAAAGAAACAAGATGTTCCATCAAAAATCTAGACTATCAGTGTGCTTGTCTCTGGTTATTCACAGCTGATCCTTCAGTCAAACCTTCCCCAGAATCACATACCATCAGTTCAAAATACTATATGAATAGTCCAAATAGTCTTTGCTTGCCTCTGAAACTTCACAAGCTAGGTCTCCAATTTGGCATTTCTTTGATCTCACAGAACATTCCACTAAGCTTTGACCATTCAATGGCCTTTCCAGCATGGAGTTCCAAATGCCTTGCATAATTCTCCACAAAACATCACAATCTGCTCTGGCAAAGCAATACTTCATGGTTCAGTACCAGTCTCTGTCTTAGTTTGCTTTTCTACCGCTGTGATAAAACATTCTGGAGAAAAGCAACTTGGGGACAAATGGATTGATTTGGCTTACAGCTTATATTCCACCATGAAGGAAAATTGGTGCAGGGACTCAAGGTAGAAATGAGGAGGCAGGAACTGAAGCAGGGGCAATAGAGGAAAAGTACACACTGGCTTGCTCAGCCTGCTTTCTCAGAAATCCTGGGACCATATCCCCATAGGTAGCATCACCAAGAAAGGTCTTAGCACTCTCACATCACAAATTAATCCTCCACAGATGCCTACACAGATTTGACAACAGGTCAATCTGATGGAGGCATTTTCTCAACTGAGGGTTCCTTTCTTAAAAACAACTCTACCTTCTGTCTCAGTAACAAAGATAACTGGTACATATAGCACAGCAACCCAGCACTTAATTGGTGTGTCATTACTACACAGTGTGTTACTGTCATATTCCGGAAGGTAGTAAAGTTAACCATAAAATTTTAAGAGGTGGATTTTTTTTTCTTTCAGGTCAAAAAGCCATAGTGGCATAGTGGGCACACCAGACTTTACTTACAAGTAGAGAAAGACATAATGAAAAATCCAAAGACCAACTGAAGAGGCAAAAGAGCAACCAAACACTGAGCTCATGAACAGAGCTAAAATTCTAGAAAGTGGAGGATTTCTGAAGACTTTCTGCTATGCAAAACATCTATTGGTTTTGTTTTGTTTTGCTATATATATATATATATATATATATATATATATATATATATATATATATATCCAAGTTTATACATACTAAACCTATGAATATTGTGTATAAATAAATATTTTTGCTGCATGGGTATTACAGTACAGGCATAGAAGCCAGGGGATGATGTCAGGTGAGGTGATTTTCTCCCATTCTCTACTTTATTTCCTTAGGACAGGTTCTCTCAATGACCAAGGATCTAAGCTGGTGACTGGAATCCCAACAGAAACCTCAACCTAGATCCCCTTCCTCTACAGGGCAGAGTTACATGTACACTATATAACCATGCCTGGCTTTTTACATGCATTATTAAGATTTGAATTTAAATCTTTATTCTTGTTCAGGAAGTGGTCTTGCCCGCTGAACCTTCTCTCCAGCTCCGCTCTGAGATACCTTAAGGAGAACTTACTTATTTCCAATGTTCTGTTTGTTTTATACTGACTCAAGAATGTATATTTCATCATAAGAAATGTCTCTCTTTTTTCACTTTTTTTCATAATTTCTACTTGTTCATTTTAAATCTGAAAGGTATCAGTTGATACACATTAACTCAGGCCCTACCAAGAACCTGGTGGTAACAGAAGAGACATTAGATGTTAATGTTCCTCTCAGCACACTCTCCACCTAGTCAATCTCTAATTCACTAAGAATGCCCATTTGCCCCAACTGAGATTTTGTGCCAGAGAATCATTGTAAGATGGTTCACTGTGGAGGTTACCCAAACTTTCTAAGGCCATTAAAAGTCTTTGATTTGGAAAAGAATCACACTGCTGTATTATCATTGTGGTATCTTGGTAGGTACCTTCTGATTTAGTTTGCTTTAGATTCTAGATTGAGAGCAATTTATAATTGTCATATTTATATTGGCAAAATGTTAGAATAAATACTATAACTGAAAAAAGTGAATACATAATGACCTTGTGCTGAAGGTATGTGTTACAGATATTGCTTTTGGTAGGAAGGTAATTACATAAATAAACTGTTATAAATACATTGTAAGGTTGTTAGATGAATCATTCAGTGACATTAAGATACTGTCCAGTTTTGCCCAACATATCAGACAGCATGTGTCATGGCTGCTTCCAAATGATTTATGTAGACAAAGGAAGAACTTGTCACAATCTTACTTAATAGGAAAGGTTTTATGTGGGTCTAAGTGTGTAGGTCAGTGGTAAAGCACTTGCCTAGAATATACAAGGTCCTGAAAAGATTTAATACTTAATGTATAAAGTATACATCACATTTGTCAAAATATTAAAGCATCAATAAGTCCCTGATGGTAATTCTTTTTCTCTATGTGGCTAGTCTGAAATATCATATTTCTGCAAATATTTTAAAGAGGTAGCATTCTGGAAATTGAGGATTTAGAAATATAATGGTAGACTATGCAATCTAAATAACTTCTGCAATGTGCAATCTGGTAGATTTGGATAACCCCCAACTCACAGAATTACTGCTTAAAAAACAAACAAACAAACAAAAAACTATATATGATCAAAAAAGGCATACTCCAAAATACAATATAAATAGTTAAAAAGTGAAAAATGGGAAAAGATTTGCTATGCAAGAACTAATACAAAACAACAAAGAAAGTAGAATTGATGTCAAAAGATACTACTTGAGAAAAATAAACAATGGCTTATATAGAAAGAGAACCACATATGAAATTGACAGAGTAAGGAATTGTTTGCACACAATTAATAAGCAAAAATTAAAAAGATATAAAAGAAATGTAACAAATCAATGGAGAAACAGAACAGTCAATGAACAAAATGAGAGTTTTGATATTATTTTCCAATAATTGTTAGAATAAGTTAGTGCTAAGATTACATGCATATGTGTAAGTAAATATAAATCAACTGACTCAAAAAAAACCATCCCATAGTTATAAGTCACATAAATTATACATCTTTCTTTTAAAATATATGAAAATGTACATTCCACAAAGGCAGCAAGCTATTAGTAATGAGAATGTGTGCATTTCAGTTGGTGTTCTATTGCTATGAAGAGACATCATGACCAAGGCAGCTGAAAGAAAAGCATTTATCTGTGGGCTTGCTTACAGTTTCAAAGGCTTAGTCCATTATCATCACGATGAGGAGCATAGAGCCATGAAGGCAGATGATGGAGCAGTAGCTGCAAACTATATCCTGCCATAGACAGAAAGAGCAAGACTTTGTGCCTACTGTGAGCTTTTAAAGCCTCAATGCACACCCCCAGTGACTCAAATAAGGTCGTACAACTTAATACTTTTCAAATAGTGCCTCTCTATAATGACTAAGGGTTCAAATATATAAGCTTATGGAGACTATTTTCATTCACTCCACCACACACCACTCCTTAGTATCCATGGCGTGTAGCCATGCCATAGTACAAAATTTCATTCAGTCCAACATCAAAAGTCCCAAGAATCTATCAGAAGCTCAACATTGTTTAAAAATCCAAAATTCAACATCTCTTTTGAGACTCATGGCAATCTCTTAACTATAACATCCTGTAAAAGCACAATCAAAAATCAGATCACATATGAGAGAGAAATTTGATTAACTTCAAATGAGGGCTTTCTTAACCACAATGAAAAGAAGTCAGAATAAATATCTAAAATATATCTAGAAAATTCAAATTGCTTGAAAAAATAATGAATTTCAAAATAACCCTAGTGAAAAGGATATCTGAATGGAAATTAGAAAGTTAGCATTATTAAGTTTAAGCTGAATAGTAATGAATGTGAAACATGTTAAGACTTGTGATGAACTTGTAGAGAACTGATTGATTATAATGATATTTGTTACTTTAAAGGAATATATTAAAATAATATCCTGAAATTTATTCATAGAATACTTGTCTTAAGGAGCTAAATTAAAAGTCCAAGAAAATAGATAACAGAAATAACAAATATAAAAAATGAACAATAAAAATGAATGCAATTTTTAAAGAATGATTTTATGTGTCTGTGTATATGTTTTTGTATGTGTGCACATGTGTGCATGCACATACTTCTGTACGTATGTGACTATGTCACTATGAGCATGAGGAAGCCAGAGAACAATGTCCAGGAAACTATTCTCTCCTGCCAACATGTGTGTTCTGGACTTCAAACATAGGTCCTCAGGCTTGGGCAGCAAGCAGCTTACCATCTGAAACATCTCTCTGTCCCCAAACAGAATATTTAAATACAAATAGTCCTTCAATTTTGGTGGGGTTAAAGCCTGATAAATCCATCCATAGTTTAAAATAAATGGCAAACATATTTGTTACACTTGAATTCCAATTTTCACAGTATAACCTTGAACAGCTTAAGCATATGCAGTAAATACAATTAGGAAGTATCTAGCGCAGGATCTACCTCATAACAAAATATTTAACATTTCCTGCTTGTTGCTAAGAATTGATTCTACTGTTAGTAGAAATCAGAATGGTTATACTAACACTCCCTATTAATATACCAAATGAGAGCACACTGGCCTGAAAGATGTATAAAGCACTGAACTAAAATAGCTTCTGGATGATAGAGGTGTTCAGCAATGGATGTGTACATCAGGGACTAGTAGCTGCATTTCTTTTCCATGTCCAGCATCTCAAGTACAATATATTACACATAACTATCTAGGAAATAGATCAATTGCGAACATGTTTGTACTATCAGTGAATAAAACATTATAAGTCAGGCTACTATAATTGGAGAAAATCGCTATAATAAACCTAAATAAATAAAGGTGGTCTACAAATAAAGAATTAAAAAATGAACTAATCAAAGCTTTTAAACAGGAATATACAAATCACCAGTCTGGAGAAGTAAGAAAAAAATAGCAGCATGAAGATTATACATGTATAAGGGACTACAATGAATGTTTATATTTTAAAATCTGAAACTATAGAAGACACTGAAAGAAAAATCATATAAAATAATTTACAATGTATGTAGGACAAATAGAAAATATGAATATTTATTATGGATTAAAAGTTAATTTTTACAAATATTATGGATTCAAGGAGCTTTATCAGTAAAAGTCTCAAGGCAAAAGCAAATACAAAACCAAAAAAAAAAAAACAAAACAAAACAAAACAAAATGAGATATTCTCAACTGCTTTTTAAGGCACAATAACTTTAGTCAGAATCACTTTACTTTCTAACAAAATATCATCAATTCAAGCCTAAAAGCAAACAGAAGAACTAGGTCTTCAGAACTAAGTTAAGTTTATCTTATGATTTCAACACGGACATGTATTTAAAAGTCAAATAGGCCTCTAGGAAGATGTAACAGATGCACTCTTCTATATTCATCCTTGTAAGAATAACTAAAAACTCTACACATTATCTGTATGACAAAAATAAGAAAATTTCAAAGGCTGGAAGCTTGGGACCCAAGAAATGCTCTAAAATTGATGTCTCTCTCTGTCTCTCTCTCTGTCTCTGTCTCTCTCTCTCTCTCTCTCTCTCTCTCTCTCTCTCTCTCTCTCTCTC